>JAIZAY010000146.1:0-99717 GCA_029531755.1 Holothuria leucospilota | reverse complement strand
AGAAAAATCAAAGTGTTGAAAAAAGAAGACCTTTGTCTTGTCCCCATATTTACTACTTAAGTCATAAGAAATGTACAAGAGCGTTGGTTTTCCATGTACGTACATACTCTGTGGATGCTGTTCACAGGAAAGAATTTTCTTCACTAGGACAGAATGCAAATACCATTTCCTTAATGATACAGGCATAGCAGAGGTGCAGGAAGTGTCCTTATGACCTCTAGAGAGGTCTTCAGATGGACCCAACAGGGATTGATGCCTACGGCCCAGGAACCTCGTGCTATTGGGCACAATTGTGGCTGGTAATATGAGATATTAAGCTTTTTCTGAACGATAAAATGTATGCAATAAGCAATCTAATTTCATATTTCGAACAAGAAAAGTAAACATAACACAATTCCTCATTCGTGCAAGGGGCTGAGTGTTAGGTGGTGAATAGAGATACAGGGTAGTCAAAAACTGTATCGACGACAATACAAGGCAGAGCCGGCAGAAGGACCTCAGCGTGTCTGAGACCCCCTACCCTCGCGCTGAAGATTCACGCCTATTGTAGATTTGGTCCATTAAATATACAAACCCCGACGGCGACCAGTCACCCCGACGACTTACTTGCTTTGTTTTTGCTCTAAAGGAGTGAAGATTTAGTTTTCTTCAATTAAAATCCTACATTTTTAAATTTGCCTCAGTGTGAAGCCCGGATTTTCTGAAATTTCTCTACATCCCCACTTCCCAAATTTGATAATAACTATTCTTTCAGCAAATCGCCTTCCTTGTCGAGGTTTCGCGTTGCTGGGGCTACCGGTCGAGAATAGTTGTCTTTCGTTGAGCAAATCCTGGCCCCGCCGCTGAATTTATGTACTTTTGTTCGTGTGAGTTGTTTCTAAAAAAATGAAGAGTGTGTAGCAACTTACAAGGCCTGATGAGTGCCATTTCTGGCAATATACAAGACAATTTCCCTTGATACGCTTTGCGCCAACTGATGGTGGCGCTTTGATCAACGTGTCATGATGGTTCCTATTGAGGAAAGTGTCCCTATAGAAAGTCATGATAAGAGGTCCTGGACTTAAACTTACTCACTGATAACTGTGTAAAGCAATAGTAGTTTTGTATTTTGTTCAAGAAAATGACATTTTCATGATCATAAACGTCATCATTGTCGTCGTCATCATCGTCATCACATCACAATCGTGACCACAAGTATCGTCTTCATCAAAATAATAAGTAAATTTGGTACACGTTTTTAATGTTCTGACATAGCAGAGAGACAACTCTTCCCTTTGAGGAGCCACACTAAAAAATGATGTGTTTACCCCCTCACTCCTCTTCCATTTCGTTCCGTTACACTGATGCTTGTAATCGCATTTGTCGCAACCCACTGTTTGTAGTCTTCTACTATTTAGAAAATATATCATCTTCTACTTTGTAGGTAAAAATCTGCGATACTTTCTAAATCAACGATCGGCTCTACAAAACATTCCTTTTCCAGCAGAAACCATCGTATTTTTTTTATTTTTTGAATGTAAGAAGTGGGTGCTGGTATAGAGGGCTCGGCTTTTGGTAACTTGTAAAATGAATTTCTGTAAAATTAATTTCCGCAGGCATGCATACAATGTCTAACCAAAAGACTAAGTAACCGTCCGTAAGTCAAACTTCGGCATTCTACAGGCCACGAAAATGTGTAGGTAATAGACAACGAAGCATTTTGTCATAATGGGTTCGGTAATACAGAAGGTACTGTGAAGCCAGGCGCGAAATTAGCCCCCCCCCCCCCATCTCTCTTCGAAAAATAACGAAGGGAAGAAAAGAATGAACTAAGAAAGGGAAAAGGAAGAGGAAAGAAGGAAAGAGGATAAAACTAACAAAACTGTCTTAAAACGTATTGCAAATATATCTTTTTGCAGGTGATTGGTAGGGCTTCCAGTTGAAATCATCTCTTAAAAAATCCATTAAAGTGGTTGACGACCAGAAGGGGGCTACAAGGTGCAAAAACCCAATGAATGGCCAGACTGAGTAATTGTACTATTCCACAGATCAGTGGACGTGAACATAATGATATTTCCGGTTGGGTACAGTATCTGCAATCTAGGGGGTTGGGATGCTCAAGTTTTGCCTTAAAAGGCTTCCTGGTTGATTAAAACGCCAGGCGGATAAGGGAACTTGCTGTCGTGAGCAGTGGCTGCGGCTCGGCGGGAGGCATAGGAGGTGTGTGCCCCCAATCGGTTTCGAACGAAAATTTTCCGATTTTCTTAATAAATAAACCCCACCGACGTTTAAGTTATATATGTATGCGGGGAATTGATGAGATGTTTTCAACTGAGAAATGAATTTATTTTAATCATTTCCTATTGAAAACAGTATACGCAACCATAATTTTTGCAAATCCTTCGCAACATATCAATATTTTCGAGCGCTCCTGGGGCTTTAAGTCTCATTTTTGATACCTTGCTGAAGGCCAAAGGAATCTATGCAATCACGTTGAAAATTGTGTGTGTGTGTGTGTGTGTGTGTGTGTGTGTGTATTTTTGTGTGTTTGCGACGCTTGGCTCATAAACATGCCATCTCAAAATCATATCGTGTACATCGGCCGTACCAGTTTACAGCAAACGGCAGACCCGAGTAATATATGGAGATTCGAGGGTCAGAAATTTTCCAACTCCAGTCCGTGCTCGAGGGAGCAATTTTACGCTTGGGCTGGCCCGGTGTAAATAATCCCTGCTCAGTTACAGCAGGGCAGGTTACGGCAGGAAGTTGTCACGTAACAACTCCCCGGTTACTGGTAGCGATTACAACTAGCCAGACAATGCAATGCATACCACTATACGCACACATGTTGACACTGTGTGCATACACCTGCATTATATTATCTTGCACAGACAGTATCATGGTGCTTCGTAGAATTACACACAGGCTTCCACTTTGAATGAAATTTCTTCGTTTTGAGAAAATTACACGAATTCTACTGAATCAAATTTTAAAAAAAGTATTATGGAAATAGTATGTTGAAATGGAGTTGTTTTTGTCTTTTTCCGTACCAAGCTTTTGTTAAATTGCACTTTTCACCAGAAACGAGCCCAGCGATGCGTGTTTCTAACATCAAGCCGCCCCTATACTAGATAACGAAACAACATAGGCCTATCTTTAGAAATGAACGTCAAAAGACAGCTCATAAATATTTGTACCCAGTGCGTGTGGATGGGTAACGTTCCAAAACTAAGGCCCAGAAGTAGCGCGAAAGACCTAGAAACTACACAAGTATGATTGCCCTATAAACACATACCCAAATGAATATACGGCACGTGTCTCGACTTTCGATGCTGCTAGATTTCATATTTGTCAAGTTATCACTAAAATTAACATGACATGATTTCATGATCTAAAGAAGTAAATTTTGGTAATACAGTTATGTCTACATAAGGTATGCACTTATTTCAACCACAATAATATTCTTTTGCTTCGAATCAATAGCCAAAACGTCGTATATTTGGTGGAGAAACTCTTTTCTGAAGCAAAATTCACTCCATCAGATTTTAAATCGTACACATTCTTTCAAGGTGTATTATGCGCTGTGTGCACGAAAAAAATCTTCTTTCCCTGTTACTCCTATCCTGGTACTACCTTACATACTAAAATAATTCCTATCTTCATATTGCTCGTAATTTTTTACTACTATTAAAACTACTTGCAAAATTTTTACGTCCAAAGTTTCCTAAATATATTGCAAAAAAGAACAAAATAATTTCCCAGTATTTTACGTACCCCCCATTTGCGAAAAGTGGAACGTGCCAAAGTGCCAGTACGCAGAACATAGAGGTAGAGTGACCCAGGCAACGAACGAAATGAACGTTCGTACGTGCACGGTGTCTGCCGTGTCTTACCGTACATTTTTAACGGTAAATGTGCGGGTGAAATCTCGGCCAGAAATGCATTAGAAAGATTTTTACTGTCATTATTATGAAGGTACGGAAGGTAGTGGATTTTTCATAAGAGTAACAAGAAAGCAGTTCAAGAGAAATTTGAACACATGGTTGAGGTACATTACAGTACAGAAGTTGCAGTGACAAACAGGCGCGGTTCTAGATCGAGACTTTTTTTTTTGGGGGGGGGGGGGCTTGAAACGGAAGAATCATAAAATTTTCTTTCAAATATGTAAATCGGCCACGCGCACGCTGAAACCAATGATAAAAACAGTACCATAACCAGGGACGGCGCAATGTTATTTTGATAGGGGACATGGCTTGAGTGATCGCCGTCGTGGGGGGTCTAAGGGGAGGGGTGTCCTCTTCCTCTGAGAAATTGTTGCTTATTTAATGTTGCTAAGATGCAAAATGGTGCGTTCTTTGGGTAATTTTTTGACTACATGACTGGAAAATATTCATAACTTTGTGAATTCTAATTTTTGGTTGGGGAAAGAGGGCCTTCTTAGGGGAGAGGTTTAAGGGGAAGGGTGTTCCCTTTGGGAAATTTGTGCTAAGTTAAGGTTGCTAAGATGCAAAATGGTGGGTTCTTTGGGTTATTTTTTGACTGATATATATGGCTGGAAAACGTTCATAACTTCGTGAATTCTAATTTTTGGTTGGGTAAAAGAGGGCTGTTCGAGGGGATAGGTCTAAGGGGAGGGGTCCCCCTCCCCTTTTGAGAAATTTTGGTTACTTGAAGGTTGCTTAGATGCAAAATTGGTGTTGTCTTTGGGATATTTTTGGACCTGATCATATGGGTTCAAAACATTCTTAATATTTTTGGTTAGGTGAAAGAGGAGCCTTTTTTGTCATAGGGTATGTATCAACAAACCTCCTGAAGTCCCCTTTTGAACACATTACTGCCTTCTAGTCGGGGAAAGTTTTACGCAAAAATACGTGCGTGGAGTCCACAGAAATATTCTCGAACTATTAAGAAAATTTGCCTGTCTTCATTTGTGCATTATAAAATCGTATCTAAAGGCTGATAGAAACCGGAAGCTCTGGATTAACTATATGGATCAGATATAGGCCTACGTACTCCGCCCTCCTCTTTTCTTCTCCTTTACGTCTTCTTTTCCTACTCTTTTTCTCTTTTCCTGCAAATTACACGGGGGTAGGCCTCCCTTCCCCCTGAGTGGCACCGCCCCTGACCATGACATAGATGTAACATATACAGGCATATATTTTTTTTTTTATTTGGAAGAATGTAGCAAACGTTACTGAGAGATACGAACAACTGGACCTGTTCACATTAATGGGAATAAAGATTCGGCCTGTAGATTTGACTTAAAAGGACTGCTAGTATAGCTTGACGAGATCAGCGACGAAATGACTCGTTTTGAACTTCCAACAGATGATTAATCCGTTAACTTGATTTACATGTACGTACATAATATCATAGATGTTACTTATGTTACTTATCTGACCCAACTTCCATTGTATGAAATCGTGAACCTAATATGTGATTTCGAGACAGAGACGACAGTCTCCCTTGACAAACTAAATCCACTGGACCAAGATGTGCACAAGTGTATTGGGCAATTTTTTTTTCTCAGTACACGCAAATATAGCATAACACAACCTCTGAATTTTTCATGGGGGGGGGGGGGGCTTGAGCCCCTAAAGCTCCCCCCGTAAAACCGCGCCTGGTGACAAACTGGAAGTTATTTTTTTGGTTCCGATGCACATGTTACGGCACACTTGGACACAAAGCCACAGAAGGTAATGATAGGACTTCAGGGATTCCGCCAGAAATGCAAAAAAAGGGGGGGGGGGGATTAATTGCTCCTAAACCCCTAGTCCAAATTGATGGTGTCCCTGGCTAAAGTTACAAGTGGGTTCAGGGGGACAAAAGCTTGCTTCAAGACCCCTATAAGGTGCATTTTGAAGGGTTTTAAAGGCCATTTACTTATGAAAGTCCAAACATTGCTGCAAAGGTGCCCTCTTCTTAAGTAAGAAACCAAGATATGGACAATTTTTTTAATTTTTATGGAAATGAAAAGGGGGGGATTTTACCCACCTTCTTCTGGAAAGGGGGGGGGACAAATCCCCCCTTTCCCCCTTTGGCGGAAACCCTGGACTTGTTTAAAATTTGTACTAGCAGCGCTAAAGTATATGGTCAAATTATTAATTCCCGTCTGATTTCTAAACTCACGATGTTAAGAACCAACGGCACATTGTCAGGCCCGTAGTCAGGGGGGGGGGGGGCATCAGGATGTAATAAATTCTAGGCCTACTGCAAAAGTTGAATACATGTCACACATACATAGCCTTCCCAAGGAGAAGTCACTTTAACATTTTCTTAAGAAAATTCTCAAATGAAATATTCTGTTTTTAAGTGCATCCCCTGTCATTATCATTTGTTCCAACTGCAAGGGGCTCCTTTATATTCAGATCAACAGACTATAACTTGGTTAAATACGAAATCACCATTTCCTTTGCCCTTCTTAACTTTCAGCTAATCCAGTTGGAAGATGCAGTAATTTCATCATTTTAGAGAAATTGCTTTTCCTCTCTGCAAGACTGATTTGACAGCTTTTAACTATAGCTTTATTTATAGCTGTTTACTATGCCAGTCTGTCATGGCTTCTATATACAGTACCGTAGTACACACAGTACTGACAATATATTGCTGTGGGCACAGTCTCTCTGTATGTGTGTGTGTGTTACGTAACACATTTAGATAGCAGCTTGCTTGAATATGGAGGTGGTAACTCTATGGTGTGAAAAAGTCCATTCACACTAATAGTCTTGGTGATTAGATTTCACCTCCATGGTGAAACTGGAAAATCTGTTTAATTGACCGTGCAGGGATTGAAGCCTTTGGGCTGATTTCTTCAGACCATTTTTGCTGTAACCGTGGTAGGGGAATGTACGCGCCATGAGCAATGATGGATAATTTTCATACTTGGGATATAGAAATTCATATTGAGAGGAAGATCCCTATTGGAGGTCAAAGACCATGTGAGGTCACCAGCGGTCAAAATCTAAACCCTTGTAAACAAGATATAGTCTATGGGGCATGATCTTCGTTTTGCTTGTTTTGTGACCCACCTCAGGGGAGGGGGTCCCAGTTTTGCTACAGAGAGTTTTTTTAGTTAATATTATAGACAAAATTGAGCGATCTCACGTGCAGAAAGTGCACATTAACGAGAAAGACCAAAAATTAGGCCATTTTAAGCTTATAAAACAGCCTTTTTCAACTAATCAGATTTGTCGTCTGATAAGGTTTCGATGTGTTGCACTTTTTTGACCAACCACAGCGCACGTACGTTTAGCTCCGATGTAAACATTGCATTGACAACCAAGATCACGTACGTTCTACAAGAAATCCAAGTGAAAAGATTTCCTTTTTGGCATTTCTTCAGATATCAGAATATTTCAATAAAATAAACGTTTGAATGATCTCCAGTAGGTTCATTTTTACCAAGAAGTAATTGCTCACCTTCGCTAAATCGCAAGGAAGTCGCTCAAATTCTTTCTCAAAATTTGCGATACTCTTTCAAAAAAGTGTTTACATGTGTAGCCTATAGGCTATGCCTTTATAGTCTGCTAGTGCTGTGCCTAACCCATTACTGCATGAGGTAAATTTTACATTACAAGTTAGATAGTCTAGACTCAGTCATACGATACAAAGAGCCAGCGTTCGACCCAGAGGATGGCATAAGAGAGGAACTATTATTACAGAGAGTTAAGAAAAGGACCGTTGAGCGAGCAGATAAACCGAATGTAAGTTAAGTCGTCAGATTGTATGCAAGCAATAGGCCACTAGGCCCTCGCCTTTTTTAGTTTGCAATACATCATTACCTAACGTTAGGAGTAACTTTAGACTACCTTGGTGTACCTCAGTGTTGTAACAATGGGCTTACCAAACGCGACCAACTGCTTTTTCCTATGGTTCGAGACAAATCCTACATTAAGGTGATTGCAAACGGTCTCAATATATTGCAAATTCTGCATTTGAAAATTTATGCACATAAAATTCATTTCCTGAGCAATTTCAATTTTTCTGCATTTTACTCCGTTTATACTTACAACTAAAATTTCTTTTCGGATTAAGTAATCAACCATTTTAGTATTATAAAACCTGATGTGTATTTTTTTCTTCTTGAATGAATAATCAAATGCAAAAAATGAGCTCAGCCTTCAATATAATGGTACGAAAAAACACTTTGAAAGAGAAAAATGTAACATAAAAGTTTTACTGAATGAAACCATATATTTGTAAACATAATATGCATTGTTTTGAAAACTGCATGTTGTGCAACAGTTCTTAAAAAGTCAACTTTTCGTCATAGATGTCATGAGGGATCTTTTTGTTCCGCCTTTAATAGTAGGATGCTCACAATTCCTAAAACACAATACTAAAAAGGTAAACTTAAATGCCAGAGGCTACAAGGTCTTGATTTACATCATAACAGAATGAGGTCCGCAAATTTACTTTTCGCTAATTTGATTCAATGGGACCTTCTCATGCTATCAAACCCCTTAAAATAGAAAATGAAGACTTCCTGTGTAATTTTCATGTAATAATCGACCTTATCGAGCTCATGCATGCAAGGGTGTCAGTGCCAAAGTCTCCATTGCACTAGCTGTATAAATTTGTAAAATATTTAGCTTAGTAATGGAAACAACCAGGCTTGTGACTATGAAGGTTTAAATGTCAAAGATCTCATAGTACAGACTGCAGATATTCTAAAGATATAGTGCATAATAACTGAATTAACCTGGTTTGTGCCTACGGGGGTGTCAATGCCAAAGCCCTCATAACACAGCCAGCAGATATAATCAAGATATTGGACATAGTAACCAAATAAACCTAGCCTGTTCTTATGAGGGTGTCGCTGTCGAAGCCCTGATACCACAGATGGCAGATATAATAAAGATATTGGACATAATAACTGAATGAACATAACCTGTTCTTACGAGGGTGTCGCTGCTGAAGCCCTGATAGCACAGATGGCAGATATAATAAAGATATTGGACATAATAACTGAATAAACCTAGCCTGTTCTTATGAGGGTGTCGCTGCCGAAGCCCTCATAGCACAGATGGCAGATATAATCAAGATATTGGACCTAATAACTGAATAAACCTAGCCTGTTCTTATGAGGGTGTCGCTGCCGAAGCCCTCATAGCACAGATGGCAGATATAATCAAGATATTGGACATAATAGCTTAAACACCTGGCCTGCCCTTACAAGGGTGTCACTGTCGAAGCCCTCATAGCACAGATGGCAGATATAATAAAGACATTGGGCCTAATAACTGAATAAACCTAGCCTGCTCTTATGAGGGTGTCGCTGTCGAAGTCCTCATAGCACAGATGGCAGAGATAATAAAGACATTGGACCTAATAACTGAATAAACCTAGCCTGTTCTTATGAGGGTGTTGCTGTCGAAGCCCTCATAGCACAGATGGCAGACATAATAAAGATATTGGACATAATAACTGAAAAACCCGGCCTGTACTTACAAGGATGTCACTGTCGAAGCCCTCATAGCACAGATGGCAGATATAATAAAGATATTGGACATAATAACTGAATAAATCTAGCCTGTCCTTACAAGGATGTCACTGTCGAAGCCCTCATAGCACAGATGGCAGAGACTCTAAAGATATTGTGCATAAAAACTGAATTTACCTGTCTTGTGACTATGAGGGTGTCGATGCTGAAGCCCTCATAGCACAGACTGAAGATATAATAAACACACTGGACATAATAACTGAAAAAAAAAACCTGTGCTTACAAGGGTCTCGCTGTTGAAGCCCTCATAGCACATATGCAGAGACTCTAAAGATATTGTGATTAAAAACTGAATTTACTTGTCTTGTGACTATGAGGGTGTGTGTGTGTGTGTTGTGTGTGTATGTGTGTATATATATCCCCAAAATCTTCCCATTTCCCCAAAATAATGCATCTTCTTAGTTTTATTTGCACATAAGCAGTGGTGCAATAACTCAGGACTCACTCTGTCAAAGAGTAAAGCTGGTCAAGGGATATCATTGGCAGTCTAATTAGTCTTGCTGCTGTACCCATACCAACAATTAGTGATATTCTACTATCAATATTTTAATCTTCAGTATTGGTTGATACAGATTTAACTCCATTTTTGTAATGAGCTTGCCCCAGCGACATTCAAATAGCAGCAAGTTTCTGTCCATAGGCATTGAATAACATGTACCAAGTGGTCAATTCATATGAACTTTGAGTAAATAATGGTACTTATATTTAGATATATAATAACATCAGTATTATAGTACAAATCTAAACATATTAGTTGTGCAGTATCAGCATTTTCAGAAAGTTATACTGATGCTGATTAAAAAAGAATATAAAAAAATCAGCTGATACCGAACCGTATACACTACCTATAACACATGTCCAACAGATACTGTAACTCCAGGGCTCCGAAAAGTATAAAAAATATAGGAATCAATATGCAATTTTTTTCAGCAAAACATAGGAATATATAGGAAATTGGTCAATCAAAATACAAACAGAATCAGTAGGACCAGCATTTAGAGGACACAAAAGAGGATAATGCTGATGAATGAACCCACAGCCAACTGGCATAACGGGTACTTATGTATGGTACTACACCATGATATTTGTTTATTTTTTTGCTGGGTGGTCACTCTTTCTTAGTAATCTTGATCAATGCAAGCAAGCATAATTGAAGCACACAGCTCTAGCAGAGTAGGGTCAGGAGCCAGCATGTTCACCATTTCCATATCATTTCCACTTTCTGCTACTCAATGGCACACAGCTGTGCTTAAATACCAAGCAATGTCACTATATCTACTATTTAAAACCAGATCCTACTCCTGGATTCATGTTTATTTGATTTACCACTATGGTATTTGGCACTTATACCACACATGACTGCTATCTCTTACACCCCAACATACTTCTGTAATGTTACATTGTTTTGAAGATAGGTCTACGGAGAGGTTCTACAAGGAAACCGAGTTCTTGTGAACAGATGTTTCTTCACGAAAATGAGTGCACAAAATCACAATTGTACAGCTTGTGAGGGGAGGAAGATGTAAGAGTAAAGGAGCTATAACCAAATCAGGGGAAAAGGATTGATATATCTTTGGAATGTTTATTCTTTGTGAATGCACTAAGTACCACTATAAATTAGGGCACCATGGCATCCATAGCAGCAACAATAGCAGCTGATAATGTCATATAGGCCTACTGCACCCCAAAACAGAAGAACACAGAATCATTATGGATAATTCAAATTCTGTGATATTTCTTGGCTTATTCATCTTCGAAATACTAATCAACAAACTTTTGGAATGCAAAATGTTGGGATCCCTGGATATGGTACTATGTTGACATAAATTTAACATCTCATGAGTCAAGTTCCTCATACTTGCTTTTCAGTTCCCTTGTAGTGTCTTTCCTGAGTCTACCTCCTTTAGTGATGGTAAAATCCCACAATATAAGTGCCTTTTTTGGAACAACAGAAGAGTATGGTTTCTTTCTGCCATTCTGTTTTATTTTCCACGGATGCCACCCTCCAGTCCATGATCCCCGCAACCATTCTACTTCCACTTCATCCATACCAACCATACTAAGTCTTCCAATGTGTGGTCTTCCTTCTGTTTGTTCACAATGCACTGCAACAAGCATGCTCTCCTCAATAGAGCTGTAGTCACTTACCCTAGCAACTCCCTTCTGCTGCTTCCCTTGAACACCAATGGTAACCTGAAATAAGGAATTGCAGATAATCATATTTTGTCAACACTGTATTTGTGATCAGTACAGTGACAATGCAAAATTTAAATTCTGACCATTCTGGGAAAAAAAGAAATACATAGGAGAGAAAAGGTACCCAGTGCAATCCAGCAAACCACTCATCTGCAAAGCAAACATCTGCAACACAATTATTCTTCAGGTGACATATAAAATACAACTGTTTTTTCAACAATGTACTCAAGGTGTGCATAGACCAACAGAGTCCACCTGAAACCTCAGTCAGTGTGGGGTGGATTCTGTGATCTCAGATTGACCGGTAGCTGGTCTCAAGGTTTGTCCCTATGCAGTAAAAATCTGAAACAAAAGTGAATAAACAGACGATTCAATTTAAACTATGCCTCATTTGAAGGCAAAGATTTTCATTCCCACCAAACCAACTGCCAAAACAATAGGTTCTAACCAGGAGCTACCAAAGACTACCATACTTCTTCCATGAAACCTACATTCAGGTTTATTTGGGTTGGGCTTGGGAAGTCTAATGTAGGGACTCCAGGGTGTGTCTTTAATTTGGGTGGTTTAGCTCACCCACAAAACCAACACCAGTCAGTCCCAGGTGACCTCTGTTATGTCCAGAACAACAATTATGTGGTCTGGACATCGAAACGTTTTTTACCTTTGCACCTCTCTGCTGAACAGGGGGTCCTGTCAGTCAAAACAGTATAGAGCCTGTAGTGTGGCTGTTCAAATATAATCAAACCTTCTCTCACTATAGTCATGTGCAAAGTTTTCTGCAATTTGTTTACCTATGAAACAGTATTTCACCTTCATAGTAGCCCATATTTAAGAATATTGTGCAAGCTTTTTCCATCTGCTGGCTTCAATGGTTGCACATACATAGGACCATCTGCTTACCTCAGGACATGCCTGCACAATTCTTTCTCTTAGAGCCTGGAGACATTCCAAATCATCTGTCTGCTCCAAATTTTGTCCAAGAAAGGCCCATGGTTTTGCAGGTGGAATCTATAAAGGGGAAATGGCACTGAAAATGAAATTTTTCGGGTACAATATGAGAGTTTTAAAGTTAAAGAGGCGTTCATCTCAAACTGTGGCTGAGTTTCATGCTGGTGAAATCTGCAGATGATTCCTGTTTATGGACTACCAGATAAAAGCAGCAACATTACCACATTTACTAACCAAAGTGAACTTGAACCTCGAGCGATGACTCATCTCATTTTTGAGTCATGTTGTTTTTCCCTGTTTTCTATCGTGCAAACGACAGCTGGATGCATGTAGCCTACGTACGGTACTGTACAGTACAACATCCATCATGTACAGTGTACGCTGAGAACGGCCACACGTATGCCGCACAGGCGTCCACAGCATTACATACATATACGTGTACACTATATGCATAGTGTATATGAGAAGGCCTGTGCGGCAACGTGCGGCATACGTAAGTGCGGCCATTCTTATCTAGTGAGATACGTATGATATGCATTGGTAGGCTTGTGCAGTCCGCGCACTGAAAGGTTGGTATACGGGTTTTCCCCGAGCATTTTTTCACTCCTTATTTTCATTCCCCGCGCACAAAAAAAAAAACTTTACAGTCTGGTCATCATCGAAAAGACGTTGTTAGCCGGAGGCCATTTCGCCCGTAAAAATCAGCAGGTATGTCCCCCTTATAGTCAAAATAAAACTCGCTTTGTTTCCAAAATTTGTCAAAGTTTGACTTGAATCCGTTTAAAGACGGTGCCGTTACGACGTGCCCTGGCAGCGAGTTCCAAACATCTATGCTACGATGAGTAAACGATCTCTGTCTAACATTTTTAATACAACGTGGCTTAAAAAGCTTTAATGGATGCCCTCGAGTACTGGAGTCTACCGCTCTTTGAAAAAGTGTAGCATTTTCAACCATATCGCCAGTCAAATATTTATACATAGATCATATCACCGCGCAGTCTCCTGCACCTAAGACAAGGCAAATCCAATCTTCGTAACCTCTCAGAATAAGGAAATTCCCTAAGGCCAGGAACCATTTTGGTTGCTCGCCTTTGAACAGACTCAGTTTCATCAATATCCTTCCAAAGGAAAGGCGACCAAGCTGGAATACCATACTCAATTACAGGACGCACCATAGATTTATACAGCAAGAGTAAAGAGGAGCAATCCAAAAAAACGGAAGGTTCTTGTAATTAGGCCTATACCTAAGACTCCATTAGCTTTAGCAACAATACCAGAAATATGGTCTCGAAAAGCTAGCTCATTATCTACAAAAACACCAAGATCCTTTTGGCATGAACTAATTTCAAGGTAATTAATTAATTAATTAAATTAATTAATTAATTGCAATTAAATAATTGCATCTTTTGTCAGTAGAGCTACGTACTGTATGGCTAATTGTGTTTGCTGTGTGACATTGTTGGTGTTTCTCTACCAACAGTTTCAACAGTCATGGGCTTTGATGTACTTGCCTGCAAGTTCAGGATTTCTAGTTCCATGTTGGTTTCTTGGTGCTTCCATGAGACACTAGCTTTTTGTAAGACAACTGTCACATAAGCTCTTAGTTCTCAATCTTTTTCTACTGTGAACTCCTATGGCATTCACTAGTATCAAAATGTTCAGGGACTGCCATAGCCTAAATAAATAATATGTGACAACATCACCCTTTTTTGGAATAAAGTTTCACCTGTGACAAGTATACTCTAGAGCAGTAGGAGTTTTTCAGTCTTGGCAGTCATATTCCTTTTGTCAATGATACCAACTGTTCAGTAATTCACAAACCTTTCTACTTTTACAGCCCCTTAACTTTTTTCACAGACCTTTTGCCCTCACAAACCCCCAAATTTCACAGGCCCTGTCGGGTTGAGTGACCTAACCCGACACAAACCTCAAGCGCAATTCACGACATTTAGTTTGCACAGTGCAAATGTAGTAGGCGAGTTTGATAAAATGACGGCACATGCGCACATCCTCCAAACCATCATGCCATGAAAATGCCCATAAGCCTACAATCCCGAGTAGTCCCCCACAGCCCCGGAAGTCTTATTAGTGATGGTCAGTAATTTTCACATTCTGTGGTTTTAGCCCAGCGAGTTGTATCTTTATTACCATGCTCAATCCGGACATAGGATCCGGCCAAGCCCTTGTAGCCAATGGAACTACTTATTGTGCACCGCAAGTCATTATTCGCTTGAGCGCACATTGTCCTGATAGAGCTGGAGTTCTGTTACCTTGTTAGGATGCAAGCCTGATTAGCTGTGGTCAGCTTCTAGAAGAATTTGGACTAAAAGGACTTTCATGTCATGATCAGGATAAACTTCACATCCCCATACCTACAACACATGTTCCAAAATTTGAGTTTGCTATAGAAAGTTGTTGAACCATCCTTTGTTGAATCATCCTTTTTTGAATCCATTGCAAATATTAGAAGGCTTCTTCTTTGTGGGTTTTTTTTTGTCCTGGACTGCATATAAACTGTCACTTTTTGGCATAAGCACTTGTATTTAATCTGCTATACAGTAGGATGGAGACCTTTATTTTCGTGTAGTTAGGCTGGCCACAAATAGGTGCAGGCTTAATGGTATATGTATGTACTGCACAAAACTTACAGATGCAGGAAAATAGTGGACATAAGCAGGCTTCGACGAATTCTTTTTTCATTACTTGTCAAGCTTACTTGGACAAGCTGTTCTCTTAGTCTACTAGTCCGCATAAATATCTACTTGTCCACTTTTGATATGCCTTTAAACCCCTTTGTGGGGGAGACGTCGCAAGGGTACTTGCCCGGCGGGCTATGATATTGAACAATGCACTTGCCTGAGTAACTTTTTACTTGTCCTGGACTGTCGAGCGGGGATTTGTCGAAGCCTGGACATCAGTGTACTACACTGTGCCAGGGCTTACATGAACTGTCTACAATAGTAATGAGCACATTCGATAAGCCTACATGGCATGGAACTCTCAATAGATTCTTGTGGTGTGTACGTCTTTGCATTGGTGCAGTATACAATAAGTGTAGTGTGCTAAATGCGATGTCCAGTACATTGCATTGACAGACAGTAGGGCCATGAGCAGACACTTTGTTTTCACGGTACATATTGCAAGATTTCGGAACATTTCTTTGGTGTAACAGGACATTTACATGCAGGGACACTTGAAATTTTAAACACGATCCACATGCTCTTCGACTCAAGGGTTTGGATGTCTATCTCTATCTTCATTTAAGTTATTTAAATCATCTCCTTTGTAATAACAATCATTCATCCTTTTTGGAAAGTAAAATAAGTTGATACAGAACAACTACAAACTTACCAGTGAAATGGACAGGCAATCTTGCAAGATGGGAATTGTCCCTGTCTTCAATGACAAAGTGGGGAATAATTGTTTTAGATTGATCCATACCATCAACGATAATGCAGGTCATTTCTGAGGGCTGGGTTCTTGCTTTTAACCTTGCTTCATGGTATGCTCTTCTCTCAGACCTGAAAATAAAAAGACATGTAGTTGGTATGTCAGTTGTACAAATACCATTTTTGGGGCAACCATTATTCACAATTGGCTCCTGCACTTTGATAAAAAACAGTGGTGTATGGTACCGTGAGGTGGACGCGGTAGCTTCAGAAAATTAAAGGGAATATGCATTACAACCAGTCGTCCCTGACTTATTTTGAAAAGTCAACTTAATGCTACATATGTCTCCTTTTATTTCCCTTACAAGTATCTTTCAAGATTTTTCACAGAAATACCCCCCCCCCCAGTAAGCCATACCCAAGGTAAACCAAGGAGCCATTCTGCATGCAGTTACGAATTCTGTTGAGTTCCTGGAGGGCAAACTCAGGGCTTGACAAAACAGCTGGGGCCAAGTAGCAAGAAGACATTGTATACTTCATGATAGGAGTAATGCCTTTTAAAAAGTGTGAAGGCAACAGTAATGGTTGTGTCCTCTTCAGACTGACTTTTGTTTTGCCCATTTGAGGTTTGTGTCAAGCCCTGCAAAGAAGTGGTGGGCAAAACAACCAGGTGATACTATACTTACTCCACTTGACTGTCATGTTCTGCCTTCATCTTTGCAATATCAGCTCGGGTATCATCTTGTGAGACTCTCTCATATTGGTCATTCAGCTGGGTGCATGTAGCACACTTTGTAAAATCTGATGTCTGCAAAGAAAGACATAATTCCCATTAACATCTTCACTGTGGCGCTTTTCATTTCAAAGTAGTACTGCACAGTTATTTTCAAGAATGAAATTTAAGCTTAGCCCATCATAGAATTTTTCGACATGATAGGTAAAACTTACTGTAGTCTTAACCCTCAGTCAGAACATTGGGTATTCGACATGCTGTAGACTATGATCTGTATTCAAAGCGTTATGTTAAAGCGTATAGTGTTCCATTAGGTCAAGGCATCGGGTACAGTAGGCCTACCAGTATATACACTGGAATATTCTATTTAGTATTAGGTTGTACAGGCTTAATAGGTTTTCCTCGTATGTAGCCTACATAATGTACAGTGCACATGAATAAGCATCATGTGCACAACTTACTCTATAATACTCACACAAAACATCCTTCAAACTCAAAGTAAGATGTGTAACTTCACCAAACTCGCTGACCCATGCAGCACTTCAAGACTTGGATTTCAAATTTTCTGTGAGAAATGTTCCATGTGTCTTCAGTCTCCACTGAGTCCACTGTGTGTTTTTTGTTGCTCAGATAGGCCTAGGCCTGAGTAGGAATGTACGGATTAGGCAAAAAAATATACACAGGTTAATCGGATTTATGGATTATGGCCACTATATGTCTGGATGGGATATCCCACCGTGACTATAGGGGAGTTGGAAAGTTTAATTTCAGATTTTTATGTAGCTCTTCTAACACAATTTTGAAAAATTGAGTAGGCCTAGCCTAGACAAGGTCTTATTTAATCTTGATCCGATCCACACAAATCGCCCGGAAGGGCTGAATTCAATTTAACAGGCTACAATTGAGCTAACGACCCAGTCTTACTGTTGTTTTAGCAAAAAGCCTTAGTCTAACACTTCATTTAAAGCTTAGTCACTGTACTAGTCTGCCGGACGGATAGTGGCCATGACCCGGCTTTACTACTACTAGGCTACTGAGGGCTAACGTTTGTAAGGCTTGCGTAACTTGTAAACTTGATTGACCTACAGTAAATGCTACAGGAAATAACGTTAGGGTACTGCAGGCTTAGTCTAGGCCTATAGAGGCTAAATTAAGCTAACGTTAAGCCTACAGTACATATGGGTCAAATTCAGCCTAACGCTAAGACTAAGTTACTCTGACCAAACCATTTTCTTAACCAGAAAGTTTTCGTTTGTTCACCAAACATCACTATCAAAATGCGAAAAAGACAATTGCAAAAACTGAAAATAGGCTAATATAGTACACATTTTTCCCCGCGATTACAGTTTGTCTAGGAATGGTACGATTTTGATCCGCACAGAGAGTGAAAAGGACATAGGTGTTATTCTTGATAATAAACTATCATTTGATCAGCATGTATCTGATTACAGTATCGATTACAGTTTGTCTAGGAATGGTACGATCATGGACCGCACAGAGAGTGAAAACGACATAGGTGTTATTCTTGATAATAAACTTTCATTTGATCAGCATGTATCTGAAAAGGTGAACAAAGCCAACTCAGTAATGGGGGTCATTAGGAGATCCTTTACTTATATGGATCGCACAACTTTTAAACTTCTATATACTAGTTTGGTGCGCCCGCATCTTGAATACGCGAATCAAGTCTGGAACCCATATTTGAAGAAACATATTGATGTTATCGAAAATGTTCAAAGACGTGCTACGAAGTTGGTTCCTGGTTTGAATGATTACTCATACCAAGAGAGATTGGACCTGTTGGATTTGCCTATACTAAGTTATCGGCGTTTACGTAGAGACATGATCGTAGTTTGTAAAATAATCAGTGGAAAATATGATGTGGGCGTTTCTCAATTTCTTCCATTAGTAAAGGATTCTTCCACAAGAGGCCACTGTCACAAAATTTATAAAAGGAGATCACGATTGAACATAAGGAGAAATAACTTCACACACAGAGTTGTTGACACATGGAACAGTCTGCCACAGGATGTTGTTAATGCTACATTTGTCCGAAGCTTTGAAAGGAAGCTTGATAAATTTTGGAGGCAGCAACCCATTTGAAGAAGAAGAGCTGGTGTTATAGGCGCACTTGTGCTTGCTACCAGAATCCATCTATGTATCTATGTATGTATGTATGTATGTATGTATGTATGTATGTATGTATGTATGTATGTATGTATGTATGTATGTATGTATACTGTACATACTCTAACGTGCAGCGATTATAATGTGCAGGATAATATACGTCCGCCGAGCGAGCAAGATCAACCGGGAGTCTGCACCGACTCTTCTATAGAAAGTCACTACGCTGTGCAGGCTAATGCTGTTTTACTTAATAGATTGTGGGATAGAATTTTGGTGTGCATCGTTTTTTGCCACAGCAAAATGCCATTGACAACAATATCGCCTACCAGAACTCTATCCCACAATCCGCTGCAATTGCTATTTGGAAAAGGGTCTCATGCCTTTCTCCAACAGTGTAGCCTGAGTAAACTGCTTTGAAAACTAATCAGTAAAATCTGCATTTTTCTCTTTATATTTGCCTTACAAGTGAAGTTTGCGAGTTAATTCGCGGATGAAAAGTACCTCTGAAGATATTTCTAACATACAAACAAAAGGTAAAAAAGGAGTTATTCTCCATATGGGCACATCGGAACATAGCGCTCCCGACTCTCCGAACTCATCACTGCGTAGCACAAGTGCCATTTTTGGCATATATTTAGTTACCAAAAATCGTTCGTTCACCCTATCATTCTAGTCCGCACGGAATTTGAATGTTTAATTTGTGTTCTCTCTACCCCCAGGAGAAGATTCCAGTTGAAAACAATTAAACTGGTTCCAACTGGTTCCAGTTGAACTGGTTGTAAACTGGTTTTGATACGTAAATTGGTTACTGGTTCCAACTGGTTGAACTGGAACCAGCTGGTTTCAACTGGGAACAAATGGTTTGAACTGGAATCAAACGGTTTTTAACTGGGGGCAACTGGTATTGAGCTGGGACCAGTTGGAATCAAATGGTTTTAACTGGAAGCAACTGGTATTGAAGTGGGCACCTAGTTGGGATAGAATGGTTCGAACTGGATTCAATACCAAGCTTTGTAATGACACTAAGTCACTGAGAAACAGTTGGAATCAATGAGAAAATGTAAGCCTTTAATCCCTCTCACAGGCCAAGTCATTGAGTCTCACCATTTTGTTTAATGAGACAGCACCACAGACAGTTTCCTCTAGGAAAAAACTCTCAGTTAAAAACTAGAATACTGTAAACAACAATTTTCATGTATTACCCAACTTCCTATTATGTACAGCTTGCCTCACTCCACACTAAAGGCTTTTACATTAAAATAACTGTCATATTTACTTACTGTGGGAGATCAAATATAGCCTACTGTGATGAGACAAAAATGAACTTAACTGAACAAGCCAAAAGTAGTACTGCCGTAGTAACATTGCTTCATAGTACATTCTACTATCATTTTAAGATCACTAATCAAGCTTATTTTTCATAGCTTCAGTCTCTCGAAGATGATCACAAAGCACTGTAGTGGCACATTTACCTGTCCATACCCTTACAAAAAAGTGTGGCATGTCACATGTGAGCACACGTAATCACGTGTGGCAGAGCATATGAAAATACATAAGGAAACAAGTGTGGTTATGCGTGGTGACACATGTGGTATTGGCGTGCGTTTTCGGCGCCTACCGGGGGATAATCGTTAGGATACACACCCGTCAACTGGGGATACCCCGCGAAATGGGGATATCCCCGATTTTAAAAGCACCAGTTTGCTGCCAATCGGGATGTTAGCAATACCCCCTGAGGTTCTTAGGATGATTCAGGCACTATCCCCGTTCTGCAGGTTTTCTACAGATTGAGGTGTAAAAAGTGTGTAAGTATGCTTTGGAAGGTTTCAGACACACAAAGTGTAAGGTTGTTGGATAACATCAGAGTGAGGCGCCTCATTTGCCGAGCTTTCACATTCGGGAAATATGTCAAGTGTCAAATTGACAACAAAAAGCAAGGTATGCATGCTTTCACTTTAATTTTGTTGAGAACAAACATTTTTTTGTTAAATAAATAGACAAAGAAAATGATTATAGGATGTTGCAATCTGTAGTGGTTATGTGAAGAACAGCATATGTTCATGTACGTTAGGTTAAAACACTAGGCTAATGAAACTGTGCATATGATCGAAGGGGCAGAATTTCCAGATTAATTTCCAATAGTTATGGCTGAACATGGTATCTCAAGGTAAGAATGACATTTCAAGCTCTGATCACTGGTTGGTATCAACAGTTTGACTTCCATGGCCTAGATATAGTACCCTTGAAGTTGGCGTTAACCAGTAGTGTGTATTGACTGAAGATTTTCCTATGGAACTCGGGATAGTGTAAGTTAAACCAACGCAAGTTTTTCTATGGAATTGTGGATAGTTTACGTTACATAGGCTATCAGTTTGTATACGTTTATATAGGCCTAGGCTAGTTAACAGTTGACTGCGGTGTGTATTACCTCATAGTATCTGGCCCTATATTGACTACTGGTGGGTTAGGTTAGTGATAAGGTTAGGCTCAAGGGTAATTAACTGGCTGTCGGCCAGTTGGCGTTAACCAGTAGTATGTGTATTGACTAAAGATTTTTTTATGGAACTTGGGATAGTGTAAGTTACACCATCGCAAGTTTTTCTATGGAACTGCGGATAGTTTACGTTGCATTTTGCGCATTTAAGATTGTACTGTATTTGGTATAAGAATGCAACATAGGCTATCATTTTGTATATGTTTATATATTACTATTAATTAGGCCGAGGCTAGTTAACAGATGACTGCCGTGTGTATATTGCCTCATAGTATCTGACCCTACAATGGCTCTGTTGGTGGGTTAGGTTGGTGATAAGGTTAGGCTCAAGGATAATTAACTGGCTGTTCACTCACCTGTAGTGGGAGTGGACATATTAACTTTGATTTGCAAGGGGTTTCAAAGCTGCATGTTGTGTTTATCCTCATTGCAGTAGCAATAATATTGTCCTAATGTTTTGATAAAATTTGCAGTGCATGTTAGTTTGATGGGTAGCCTTTATATTAAAAAAGGTGTGTAGGCATGGAGGTCTAAGTCTTGCACAAGGCTATGTCCTGAGCTTAAAAACACAGTAAACAACCCTTGTGCAGCTATCAGTAATGTTCCATACAACAAGTGGCCAAGCACAAAGAGAGTCATCAGTCACTTTCTTAATTCATGGTCATATTTTCCATTGCACCTAAACCTGACTCTGTATTTAGGATTAGTAGCATTTGACATTTCAAACTAAGGTAAAACAGTGGTGAAATTTCACTCTTAAGACTGAGAAAAATTTTAATTCAATGTTATTTATTTACAAAAAGTTGAGTGAGCTAAACGTAGTTGTTATGGGGTGAAATCTGTTTGGAAATCAGATAAAATTGATTGCTTATCAATCATAACCCCAAATACTCATTAATGGTAGTAGGAAGCTTCTGATTTGAACACCATTTTACTGCATTTTGTCATCCAGATGGTTACCAAAAACAGGTTATAAAAGTAGGGACAGTTCCTGTTGCAACTCAAGTAGAGATATCATATCCCCAGATATGTGTCTTTAGAGGTGGACTTCAAATTCACAAATGGTGACTGCACTTTGTTCAATAAGAACTCAAATAGTTCATTTCAAATGTTTGCCTCTTGCTCTGTTTGGTCAGTGATTGTTGTCCCCTGCCACTGCATGCATAGCTATTAAAAAGACATACATAGCAGAATATGAGCTCAACAGTAACATGGATGTATTGTCAACCGGTGATGTAGGGGTATCATAAAATAAAATTGCCCTATCAAATTTGGGGACTGGTACCGTATATCACGTAATTCTTTTGAACAAAAAGCAGAATTTAGCTGAAACACCGGCATTCCTCAAATCAAATCTTCATTTATGCATTACTGTCAAATTTTGCCTTAATTGTGACTTTCAGTTGACTGATTCAGTAGCCCCAAAATTGATCAATACAGGGCCTTCCCATACTTTACATTGCCTTGATTTTATTGAGTTATCGTGTTAAGTGCATGCCACAACCATTTGTAGGGTGGGGTTAGAATTGGTGGGCTGAAGGGGATCATCGACATTCATATGTTATTAAAGTAGGGCTAGCCATTGTGATGTATGTGTACTAACCTGCATCTGAGCACTAAACCCCCAACTCCAGAAAAATCTGAGTAGTTTTAATTATTTGTAAAACTAGTCTGTACAAAAAATAATTCGGTTTTCATGATTTTTCACCATGAAAGTGTTTTCATCATTATTCTTAAACCTTTTCAGTTTAATCTTGCTTTTTTGAAACTTTCTATATAGGTTTTTCTTTTTCCTCTTTATTCCTGAGGCTTTAGTAGTATGGGAATTGTACATGTGTTTTGTTTCTGCTTACACACACAGACAATGAGGTTCAAAGAATGCAGTTGAACCAAGATGATAAGCTGGAAAACAAAATGAGCGGTTTTTCTTGTCCCATCAATTACACAAAAAGGTGATTTTTTTTTTCAGCGACATGGGTCAAGGGTTATAGTGGGTCAAAAGTTAGATTGCTCAAATGAAAGAGGAAAGTTAACATTTAAGGAGATGGAAAGGCTCAAGACTTGTAGTATCTCATGTAAAGTTCCATTACCATAAAGGAAAAAGAGGAGATTTTAAAATCTATGGGAGAAATCTTATATTTTTTGTTTGAATTCTGAGATATTGTCATCTAATGAGTCACAAAGATGATGTAACGTTTTACTTGTAGCAAATCTAGTATGATGTCATGGACTTACTTTTTTATGAGATCTTATAATTTGCTTTAAATTGTATTTCTGTTTATTTGGAGGTGCATTTAACATTCAAAAATGGTCGCAGACATACTGTAACTAGAATGAGTACTTTAATGTTTTTGGTTTTGCTCATTCTGTCCTTTTATTGTAAGAAAAATGTAAAACAAAAGTCATTTCGAACAGAAAGTGAGCCTGCAAAGCCAAAACAGACCTAAGAGTGTATGAAGAGTCATTGGATTGGCTACTTACTTAAAATGAGTATAATATCTCCACAACCAAAGAAAATTGAAGATGGGCTCTTTATGTAGGCTCGAAATTTTGCTCAGTTCTCATTTCTGTCACTGGAATGTAATGATTTTAATCTCTTTAAATACATTTTATAGCAAAAAGTTCCAATAAAGTTTGTCTTGTAAAATTTTCAATGAATTTGATAACGTTTGAGTTGTCAGCATACAAGTTTACCTTAACTACTTTATCCCATATTTATATTTTATTAAAATATTTTTATATCATACAGAGGAATCCTTTTTACATACCCCATCAGAAAAAGGAGGTTCTTTCAACAGTGCTGGAAGATGTAATGCAGGTGAAGAGGATGACCTTCAAGAAGAAGCAAAGTCCCGTTGTCTTGGGTTCTCGTGAAACTGATGGCTAAGAACTTTGGGCAAGAACACATGCACCATGCACAAATAGTAAGTTTTGTCTTCAATTTTCATAGGCAAAACTCATACTGTACCTCGTCATTAAAATTGTGTACTCAATTTGCTTTGCTTTTGTTAGCAATACAACTTTATTTCAATCTTTCGCACAGACAGCCCATTGTAATATTGCAAATTGTTTCTCGTTATTTTGTCGGTTTTCGTCATTCTTTTTCATATTTTGAAAGTTTCCTTTCAGTGAGGTTAAAGAGGGGCGCATGAGTATGTAAACCACCTAAAGACCTCTTTCAATTGCTGAAACAGACATTACAGGCTGTGTAATACAATTTTGTTTGGTTTTCAAAGAGACAGCATATATATATATAGGAAAAATGTCAGGAATGGTCTCAGAAAGGTTTGAAAATTATTGGCAGCAATTGTGGACCTCGGTCTAGAGCATAGTGTTCATTATTGTTTGGAAAGTGTATCCCCATTTCCCTGAAGAAAACATCACATTTTTTTCAATAGCGTATTGAGAATATATCCCCATTTCCCTTAAATGAACATCAGATTTGTTTGCAGTAGTTGGGGAAGGGGGAGTTGTAGGTCTTTGATCTCTGAAGAACATGGACATATGGACACAGAATTTCTCTTGAGGGAAAAACATTATACAACTCACTGCCATATTTTAAGTATTTTTACACAGAAACAGAGATGCAAGTAATGGAATGGTTTATATTACCCCAAACTAAATATTGACGCCTCCTTAAACCAAAGACGAAATTAAACTCTATGACACAACCCAGGAGCAGGCATAGGAGTACACACACTCACTCAAAAACAATAGCATGAATAGTGAGAGAGTACATGAATAAGTCATATTATGGTAATAAAGTTTGCGTCTAAAATTGGACACAGTCCTCTTCGCTTTGGCGGACGGTGGTTTGGGAAGCTGAGGAGCTGAGCAAACATGAGTTCGCTCCGCAGGATAGTAGGATTTCTGACATTTGGGGCTTCTGCCCCCACCACCTGGCTCATATGGCCATGAATAACATTAAAAGATTACGTATGAATAAAATTTGGTGTAGTGTCAGAAAAGAACGTGGATAATGCAGAGCTTGTCATTTGTGACTCTTAGCTGTAAAAGACTTAAACATTTAATTGGTGTAAACAAATTAGCAAATATGAAGTTGAAGTCTTTAAGAAGCAGCTGTCGTCCACTTTTTCATATCAAGGATGGATAAAGTAAACCTTTATTGAGTCAAGTGTTTTGGAATTTACAGTCTTTTGTCAGAAAGAGGAAAATGCATTGCATGAGTGTAAGGAACTTGTGTTTAGTTTTATTTCATTTTTGACATTAGAACAAAAGGTGATACTAAACACTGTTGTTTGCCTTGATTTATATAAAAAAAACCTGAGAAGGCCTAAATAACAGACATTGCCATGTGGTATTTTCTGGTTGGTTATTTCATCTGTTATGATTCAGAAAATTGTTCTGTACCAGGTATTGATGAGGAACAGATCCCTTTACAGTAAGCAAGCACTTTGTGTTTACATAATACTTCATTGGTTTAAAATGCTAGGATGAAAACACATTTGTTTTGCAAGATTTGAACTCAATGTTTCACTATTAAAAATAGATAAAGTATCAGTAAGAGACGATATTTGAAAGATTTGGTCTTGTGCAATTTCAGTACGATATTGTTCAATTTTTTGTTTTAAGGACCTTTAAATTGCCACAAAGAGACAATTGGTTTACAGAAAGGCAAAATATATACAGTTGGTACTGTACACATAAAGAAGTTTGATAGATTAAATAAGGCAAAAACCTCTTTCACCTTGTAGGTCATCAGTAAATGCCTAAAACAGTCTCTGCCTATGAAAATATTTTTTGTATAGTAAAGGGATTATTTTAATCTTTCATGGTTTTTGTTATTAAAATATGATGTAGAAATAGACCAGTGCTTTGCAGATTAGTGAAGTTGTGCAAAACATATTTGTTTGACTGCATAAAAACTATAAAAGGTAATGAATTTTTTTACTTCTCACAGACAACCTTATTCTAAAATGCTCTTAAAGCATTCTAGTCTCATTTTTAGCATTTCCTATGTGGACGATAATTTTGCTTCTTCTTAATTCTGGTTATTACAAAACTTTTCTTGATGATAAGGGGACGGGCAGTTTTGAAGAAAAGGAATTTGGTAACTGTTTTTATGAGTTTAAAACTTAAAAAGTAACAATCCATTCATTTGGTTTGACTAAAATTAAAAATTCATTCATTTGGTTTGACTAACCTTTGTTTCTTTGTTACATACCGTGTGACAATAAGTGAGTCTAGCTTACACGGCAGGTTTAATCATTTTTAAGTTTCCTTTTTTTATTTCAGTAATACAAAATTCTATTTCTAGTGTCTTGAAAGGTCTTAAACGAAAATTTATCAAAGGTTTTGCAGGAAGATCGAGGGCTTTCTTACATATTTATTCATTTAAGACTTCAAATAAAAACTACAATTTTTGTTGGTCTAATATTGTTTTCATTAATTAAATTGCTTTAAGGTAGCTCTTAGGAGTATTATTTGTGAAGTTAATGTTTTCATATTAGGGTATTTTCTTCCACATTTATGTTCTTTTTGAATATATACATGATAAAGATGAACAGAATGCTTTGCAGGAGGGAAAGAAATTTTGTTCGCAAATCATTAAAGACTGACAGTTAAAAATCATTGTTACTTTTTTGACTTGATTTGCTTCAACCTGATATCACCTTCAATCTGTCTATCATCATTTATAAGATAATTGTGTGATGTGTTATATTTCAAGATTACTTTCATGTGCCATTTTGCTTCTGTTATTTTGTTTTTCTTATTGGTGAAATAAAACTTGGTTGTATCTATCAGAAAAGGTACCAGGCTAATATTTCCATAGTGTACGAAAAATTATGTTTTGTAATAAGTAACTGTGTGAAACGTCTTTACTTATCCACTTTTAATGCTTCAGTGCAGACAGTGGTTAAAATTACAAGTGACCCTGCATTCTTATTTATTTCACCTAAATCAATTTGAAAAACAATTAGCCTATGGCAGCATAATGATGCAAAGATTTGAAATATTAGGTCAACTGTGTGCAGTGACACACCTGCTAATTCGATAACAAAACCAAATTTATCCAGTACATCCCTTACTCATGCCTAGTACAAAAAATTGTGTAATTCCCACTCTCAAGCTACCAGCAAAGTGGGGATAGCATTAACACACATGAAAATCCTTACGGTGGCATTTGGGACAACGTACCCCAAGTTCCATCTCAAATGCAACAATATTGCATGATTCTCGTGCACTCTGAAGGCATAACGTTCAAAAAGTTACCTCATCTAGTATACTTAATTAAGCCCCTACCAATCCTCAAATTGACACTGATGTATTGTAATGCATCCCCAGACTCATGTCAAATATAACAAAATTGTGTTATTCCCACTCTGAAGTCACACACGTTGAAAATATTAGGTCAACTGGGGATAGACACACCCATGCCAATCTGGACAGTTAAACTGGGGTTATTGCACTGCATCCCCAGTTTCATGTCAAATACGACAAATTGTGTTATTTGCACTCTGAAGGCACACACATTAAAACCATTAGGTAAACTGGGGATATTTACACCCATGTCAATAGTCACAGTGACAGTGGGGATATTGTAATACATCCCCGCTTTCATGTCGAACTCATCAAACTGGAGTTATCCCCATTCTGCATGCACAGGTTGCAACCAAGAAACAAAGTCCCTTTAACTTCTCTATATAATCCCTTGCACTCTCATCCCCCAAACATTACTAAACGTGGGGAAAATCTTTTTTAAAAGTTGCTTAATAACGAAGTCCCCAGTTTGCATTACTCCGACTTGGGTCCCCGATAGGCGCCCAAAACGCGTATGTATGGAACCAATCTGACACACAGGACCACGCTTTTCCCTGCATGATTGTTACACCTTGAAATCTGGGTCAATGTGGGGAAAGCTGTGTCAAGTTAACACACGTGACAAACCAGGGCAAAGTGTGGCAAACAAGGTCAGTGAACGAAATCAAACTATTGAATTTACTTTACTCAGCACCACACTTCTCCACGCATCTCCACACTTTGCCTACTTTACCCCAGTTTGCCTCCTGCTACATGTGTCAAAGCCTGATTTTCGGTTTTCTGCACATTGCCCCATGTCCAAACTGTGAAAATGCTGGTCAATGCAAGGCACTTTGAAAAAGCATGTCAACTGTTTATTAATGACACACATTGTCACGGAAAAATCCACAGAAATATCACGCATCTTCACACCCCACCATAGTTTTGCAAAGTTCGACACAGTATTTCACGTGTGGTATTGGAACTTTTGCCATACAATTTTTTGTTAAGGGTAGTTTAGGGACAGCACAGCTTCCAGAGACAATAAATGTAGAGGCTTACTGTACTGAAACTTCATGAAGAAGTTAGGCCTACTCATATACTTATAGTAGATTACACACAACTTGTGCACTACAATCATGTGCAAAATGATCCACATACCACTACATTACAGCACTAGAACATGAAATATACATTCGGAGAGTGAGAAAATAAGTCGAAGTCGAGAGCCCACCAAAATCACAAAGGTGCCAACCTAAAGCTGCAATTTATTTTACATCGAACAGTTTTGTTTTAGTGACCACTGTACAAGTCCAAGTGAGATATGTCCAGTACACCAGCAGTGTGCAGCTTCAGGAGTTTTATTTGAAAGTCATTTCAACAGTTCTGAAGATGAAAGCTTGTGATGAACAGTATTGTAACATGAAACAGTTTTATGGTTTCCTCCTTTAGAAATACAGTAGAGGACTTGGTAAATTTTCACCCAATTCTTTTATCAACTGACATGATGCATTATCCTTTGTTTCAAAATGGTCAAGCAGGTTTGGAGTCATAAATACAACCATAACACAGGTACCGAAAGCTCCTACTGCAGTATCTCTCTAATTAAACATCCCAAAGATTCATGTTTTAAGAACCAGCACTAATATGATGCCTGACATAAACAAAAGTCCCAGAAGAAAGAATGTGTCACAGAAAATGTCTTTTGCACTGTTACTGTTACAGTGCATTGGAGCTCCATTTCAGTACTTGTTGAGTAACAGCTCAGCTCTTTAATGTTTTGTTTTTCTTAAAACAAAAACAAACATTGTAAAGGAATCCAGTCTCACTCTCATCACTAACAGCGGATATGATTAACTGTTTCAACAAGGTTAAAATAGTTCAGGTGAAAACTCTAACCTTGGTTGAAAGTCTGATACAAATTCTGCACAAGTCATGCATATTCATGTCCAGCACAAAATGTGAAGCTTCGACAATTAAAGCAATAAACTTCACACCTTCAGCTTCAGCTGCACAGGATGCACAGTTACAGTACAGTAACTGTACCAGTTGGCACTACGGTACAGGTGCAGGTTCTGTACATCTTTTGCAGAATGACTTGTGTAGCCTGATGCAGTTTATCTTTCCTTCCAAGCTTGTCCTGTAACACAGCAACTATATGGACCCTTTAGAATGGACAGTGAGGTTTCCCTGTTATATCAAGAATAATAAATTTTTTTAAAATGCCATCATGCAAATTGTTTTCATTTTGGTAACATTAAGTTCTATAGGGTGTAGGGTCTAAATATTAAAATTGTAAATAAAAGTTTGCATCTGAAATTATTTTATGGGAATGCAGTGAAGGCACTATTTTTAACACTGCTGAAATCAAACTCAGACCACACTAAAATTCTTTGAAGGGAATCTGTAAACCAACAGGGCCTAATTAATTCCAATCATGAGAATAGAATTGAGTTAATCAAATGATTTTAGTACAAAGATACAAATATATAGACATTCATTCACCATGTAGTAGCATGAGAGTGAGCAATTAGTGAAAAACAAATCTACTGTATAATTTTTCTGTTCATTCCTGTCTGGACTAACCAAAAATATCAGTGCTGTAAATTATTATTCAAAATAGTTACTGTAAGTTATTCCAGACTTGCATAATTCTTTGAAAACCTTCTTTGCTGCAGGTTCAAAAAAGATGTTGCATTTCAGATTTGTCAATCGCAGCTACGTCCTAGGGCCTCATTATTTAGGCGACAACAGGGTCCTAGCCAGGCTATTTAAACAGGTTGCTGCACGTGGTTTGAATTTCACGTTTTCGATTTGAACCTGGTTTGAAAGTTGAGCCCCCCCCCCCCCGTTTGGATTTCTAACCCATAATGATAAAAAGCAACCAGAAACAAAACCATCAACCCTTTGTAACAGTTTCCTATGGTGATCAGGGTGATGTTGAAGGCCATACGTGTTAGTTGCCCTGTTTTAAATATATTCCTAACTAGAACCCTACGTCAATATACCATGGTTTTTAGGAGAGTGATTTCCTGCTTTTCTGTGGCTACTTCTTTAAAATTAAGGAGAGCAGTTGCACTGGCTGATAAATGAAGTAAACGTCTGCACAGGAATTTGCCAGAAGAGTGCAAGACTAAATGCACAATCATTTCCTAGTAATTTGCTTTCTTTGTGCTATGAGAAAAGTATGGTGACAGGCAACAAATCTTGCCATGCCCAATTTTCTTAAATGCCATGATAAAATGCAATGTAACTTTTTTTTATTTCTACTTTTGCAGACTCTGAGTGGTTGGACACACACCAGAAAATAGTTTAGCTAGACATCCTTTCTTTGGCAGAAATGGCAGGCACCACAATAGAATGACATTTTACACCAAAGTGGCAGAATGGGTTGGGTGTAGAATGTTTGTTTTGAAAACCTTATAATGATTCCAATTTTGCATGGATTTACATAGCAGTACTTGAAGGATCTTACGAGCTTGAAAAATATTTTATTGCATAATGCATATCCTGAAAAGAGACTACTTCAGCCGAACCATCTTAAACATTAGCACTGTACAAGAAGTTGGTGCATTTAATGATGTTAGTAATGCAGACAGTGAATTGAAATGTGAACTATGGTGATACATGATGTCTCTCAGCAAAGTAATGTTGCAAATGGAGCATATTGGAAACAAGAACTCTTCCAATTATTCCAAGAGAGAGGTTTAGTTAATGTACTTGAGAAAGGATCAAGAAGTATTTAAGTCTTCAACAGACGCCCTGTGCAAAAAAGTGACTGGGGAGGGATGCTTCCAACTATCAATTTTGGTAACTGCATAGTAAGAAGCTGGAATTTTATCTATATCATTTTGAAAGAAATATGCACAAAGTCTTTTATGGTAATAATGGGTTTGAATTTTGTCTCTGAGATTGCATTCAGTAGGTTACAGTAATCTGATCTTAGTCACATATCGATTATGGGTGGGTGGGTAGGTGTCGGCGTTACAGGAGGAGGAATACAAATTCCAAGATTCAATTTGGATAAAAGTATATGGAGCTAGTGCTGGAATTCCTATTATATATATATATATATATATATATATATATATATATATATATATATAGGTCGATAAAGGTTGTAAAAAGTGCTTAAAGTTTGCGGAAAATTCCACGACGTTTCGAGTATAGACTCTTCATCAGGTGGCAAAGAAATGCAACTGAATAACAAAGAAGTAGAAATAGAGAAGAAACACATTGAAGAAAGGCACGAACAAACCGGTCGCACAGAACGAACACGGTGTAAAAAAGCGAAAGAAGGCTGAAAAAAAACTGGTAAAAAGTAATGAAAAGGGGAACAGGTTAAAAAAGGTCCATTCTAATGTTAAGACCGTGTGGGGAGAGGGTCCCGAGTTTCATGATAAGCCGGTTTTCGGTGGTCTGACGATCACGGTCAGAACCTCTGCACATTAAGGCTGCGGTGACGGCCAAGTCTTTAATTAAGCACGGTGATGGGGGGTTGAAATGAGTGGCGACCGGATAACCTTGAAGGTTTTGTTTGATGGACCTGAGGTGTTCAGTGATTCGGTCAGCCAGGCGGCGTTTGGTTTCTCCCACATACAGGCAATTGCAACGTCCACAAACTAAAATGTAAACCAAGTTTGTGGAAGTGCAGGTGAAGTGTTGGTTTACACTAAATCTGTTGCCGTTAGAACCCAAAATATTGATAAGTGTGTTCTTGCCAACCACTGGGCATGTGTTGCACCTACTACGACCACAGGGAAATGTACCTGGTGTGTTGTCAGTTGGTTGTTGTGGGTGGGAAGCCCGAACTAAGTGCTTGGAAATGTTCTTTTCAACTCTGAAGGCCGTAATGGGGGGTTCAGAGAAAAGGTCACGGGTTGAAGGGTCTTTTCGAAGAGTCTCTGTATTCCTGTAAATGGCACGAATGATGGGGCGTACCGATGGGTGATGGGAAATTACCAAAGGAATTCGTAGATTAGTAGACGTGTTAGACTTCTTACTCAAAGCCTCCGCTCTGTCGATTCCTTGGATTCTATGTAGAGCACCGGTAAGGACTTTGGTGGGATACTGACGCTTCTCAAAGAATGATAGTATACTTTTTGAAGCGGCTGAAAAATCAGAATCTTCTGAGCAAATCCTTCTGGCCCTTAAAAGTTGTGAGTACGGGATGGATTTGGTACAGGATTTAGGATGGTTGGATGGGTACAAAAGGTAGTTATGGGAATCGGTGGGTTTAAAATGTAGGTTTGACTTGATTTTACGGTCGCAAATTGACAATTGAAGGTCGAGGAAAACCACTGAAGTGTCAGAAATACAATGTGTGAATTTCAAAAATGGACAGAAAGATCCTACAAATTGAATGAAAGATTCCAGATCTTGACGGGTCCCTGTTGCCACTCCCACAATAATCATCAATATACCTTTTGTAAAGGAAAGGGTGAGAACCGGTGTACTGCGAAAAAAGTTGTTCTTCAAAGTGACCCATGGTTAGGCAAGCAACAGAAGGACCCATTTTGGTTCCCATGGCTACTCCTTTAACCTGACGGAAAAAGCGCCCATTAAACTGGAAACAGTTTTGGGTGAGAACAAGTTCCGTTAAGCGAAGGAAAGTAGTTGTAGGAATTTGGGGGTCTTGTCGTTGGTCCAGGTAATGGCGGATAGCCGACAAGGCAGCATGGTGGGGGATGGATGTGTAGAGACTAGATACGTCCATGGTGAATAGCAGACGTTCACCGCAATTTTCGGGAAACTCAAAGTCTTGAATAAGTCTCAAGAAATGAGGAGTGTCTTGAACAAAAGACGGTAACGCTGATACCAACGGGAAGAGAACAGAGTCCAAAAACTCAGAAATAAGAACGGTGGGGCAACTGTGAGAAGAAACGATTGGTCTTCCAGGGTTGTTAGCCTTGTGGATTTTGGGAAGCAGATAGAAATTGGATATTTGTGGGCAAGGGTGGAGTAGTGACGTTGCTGATTTAGGAAGTTGATTGTTTCTAATAAGGTTAGTTAAAGTCTTCTTAACCAATGCTTGGCTGTCGGAAGTGGGGTCAGAGGGAAGTTCAGTGTATGCAGTTTGGTCCGATAATTGCTTATCGGCCTCTGCTACGTACAAATCCTTCTGCCAAACCACCACGGCTCCACCCTTATCAGCTGGTTTGATGATGAGGTTCTTGTTTCTTTTCAGTGACAAGAGAGCCTCTCGTTCTTCTGGGGAAAGATTGCTAAGGGTAGTTCTCTTGGGGGGTAGAAGACGATCAACATCCTTATTGATGGATTCAATAACGGAGTCTAGGATGTTGTTTTCTCCAGATTTGGGTGTCCAGGAAGAACGGGTGGAGCCTAAAGTGTTCAAAAAATCTTCAGGACTCGTATTGTCTGGCTGATCTGTGATGCCAAGACCAAGGGTCTCTCCTATTTAACACCTTACCAGAAGCTGGAGAAGTGCGCTTCCTTATTCACGTTTACAACCGTCGGCTTCATAATTTTTTGCTTGATTCTAAAGCCAAGACTTTAGCAAGCCTATTGCCTGACCCACCCTGTACTCATACCCCACCCAGTGATACCATACAAGCACAGGCCACGAAACTTGTGGTTACCATCCCCCCCGATCTGGAGCTTTCCTCTTCTGAACGCTCAGTGTTAGCTAAAGGCCTGAACTTCGTTCCCTTGAACCCCCTCCCTGATGAGTTCTCCATCCGCAGAGATGTTTCTTCATTCTGCAGGAAACTTCGCCTCCGACACCATTTTGGCATCACAGATCAGCCAGACAATACGAGTCCTGAAGATTTTTTGAACACTTTAGGCTCCACCCGTTCTTCCTGGACACCCAAATCTGGAGAAAACAACATCCTAGACTCCGTTATTGAATCCATCAATAAGGATGTTGATCGTCTTCTACCCCCCAAGAGAACTACCCTTAGCAATCTTTCCCCAGAAGAACGAGAGGCTCTCTTGTCACTCAAAAGAAACAAGAACCTCATCATCATCACAGATCAGCCAGACAATACGAGTCCTGAAGATTTTTTGAACACTTTAGGCTCCACCCGTTCTTCCTGGACACCCAAATCTGGAGAAAACAACATCCTAGACTCCGTTATTGAATCCATCAATAAGGATGTTGATCGTCTTCTACCCCCCAAGAGAACTACCCTTAGCAATCTTTCCCCAGAAGAACGAGAGGCTCTCTTGTCACTGAAAAGAAACAAGAACCTCATCATCAAACCAGCTGATAAGGGTGGAGCCGTGGTGGTTTGGCAGAAGGATTTGTACGTAGCAGAGGCCGATAAGCAATTATCGGACCAAACTGCATACACTGAACTTCCCTCTGACCCCACTTCCGACAGCCAAGCATTGGTTAAGAAGACTTTAACTAACCTTATTAGAAACAATCAACTTCCTAAATCAGCAACGTCACTACTCCACCCTTGCCCACAAATATCCAATTTCTATCTGCTTCCCAAAATCCACAAGGCTAACAACCCTGGAAGACCAATCGTTTCTTCCCACAGTTGCCCCACCGTTCTTATTTCTGAGTTTTTGGACTCTGTTCTCTTCCCGTTGGTATCAGCGTTACCGTCTTTTGTTCAAGACACTCCTCATTTCTTGAGACTTATTCAAGACTTTGAGTTTCCCGAAAATTGCGGTGAACGTCTGCTATTCACCATGGACGTATCTAGTCTCTACACATCCATCCCCCACCATGCTGCCTTGTCGGCTATCCGCCATTACCTGGACCAACGACAAGACCCCCAAATTTCCTACAACTACTTTCCTTCGCTTAACGGAACTTTTCTCACCCAAAACTGTTTCCAGTTTAATGGGCGCTTTTTCCGTCAGGTTAAAGGAGTAGCCATGGGAACCAAAATGGGTCCTTCTGTTGCTTGCCTAACCATGGGTCACTTTGAAGAACAACTTTTTTCGCAGTACACCGGTTCTCACCCTTTCCTTTACAAAAGGTATATTGACGATATTGTGGGAGTGGCAACAGGGACCCGTCAAGATCTGGAATCTTTCATTCAATTTGTAGGATCTTTCTGTCCATTTTTGAAATTCACACATTGTATTTCTGACACTTCAGTGGTTTTCCTCGACCTTCAATTGTCAATTTGCGACTGTAAAATCAAGTCAAACCTACATTTTAAACCCACCGATTCCCATAACTACCTTTTGTACCCATCCAACCATCCTAAATCCTGTACCAAATCCATCCCGTACTCACAACTTTTAAGGGCCAGAAGGATTTGCTCAGAAGATTCTGATTTTTCAGCCGCTTCAAAAAGTATACTATCATTCTTTGAGAAGCGTCAGTATCCCACCAAAGTCCTTACCGGTGCTCTACATAGAATCCAAGGAATCGACAGAGCGGAGGCTTTGAGTAAGAAGTCTAACACGTCTACTAATCTACGAATTCCTTTGGTAATTTCCCATCACCCATCGGTACGCCCCATCATTCGTGCCATTTACAGGAATATAGAGACTCTTCGAAAAGACCCTTCAACCCGTGACCTTTTCCCTGAACCCCCCATTACGGCCTTCAGAGTTGAAAAGAACATTTCCAAGCACTTAGTTCGGGCTTCCCACCCACAACAACCAACTGACAACACACCAGGTACATTTCCCTGTGGTCGTAGTAGGTGCAACACATGCCCAGTGGTTGGCAAGAACACATTTATCAATATTTTGGGTTCTAACGGCAACAGGTTTAGTGTAAACCAACACTTCACCTGCACTTCCACAAACTTGGTTTACATTTTAGTTTGTGGACGTTGCAATTGCCTGTATGTGGGAGAAACCAAACGCCGCCTGGCTGACCGAATCACTGAACACCTCAGGTCCATCAAACAAAACCTTCAAGGTTATCCGGTCGCCACTCATTTCAACCCCCCATCACCGTGCTTAATTAAAGACTTGGCCGTCACCGCAGCCTTAATGTGCAGAGGTTCTGACCGTGATCGTCAGACCACCGAAAACCGGCTTATCATGAAACTCGGGACCCTCTCCCCACACGGTCTTAATATTAGAATGGACCTTTTTTAACCTGTTCCCCTTTTCATTACTTTTTACCAGTTTTTTTCAGCCTTCTTTCGCTTTTTTACACCGTGTTCGTTCTGTGCGACCGGTTTGTTCGTGCCTTTCTTCAATGTGTTTCTTCTCTATTTCTACTTCTTTGTTATTCAGTTGCATTTCTTTGCCACCTGATGAAGAGTCTATACTCGAAACGTCGTGGAATTTTCCGCAAACTTTAAGCACTTTTTACAACCTTTATCGACCTACATACTACTCTAGTGCTCCGCAGTATTTCGACCTTATATATATATATATATATATATATATATATATATATATATATATATATATATATATATATATATATATATATATATATATATTAGCGACTTTACTTCTATCGTTGAATTTATTTTAACTCACAACAATTTTGAGTTTAATGGTCAACACTTTTTACAAACATCTGGGACTGCCATGGGTAGTAGAATGGCTCCCAGTTATGCAATTATTTTCATGGCTGACCTCGAACAAAGGATGCTAGCCGGTTACCCCTTAAAACCGTTACATTATTTCAGATATATTGACGACATTTTCTTCTTATGGCCACATGGCTTGCCTTCGTTAAATGATTTTTTTCGTTTTGTAATAACTTTCACTCTTCCATTAAGTTCACTTTTGATTACTCCGAGACGGAAATCTCCTTTCTTGATGTACTGGTCAAATTAGGCAACAGTTCCATAGCGACCACGCTTTTTTGTAAACCTACCGACACTCACGGTTACCTTAATTTTTTCCGCTCCCATCATATTAGCGTTAAACGCGCTATTGTTTTTTCACAATGTCTAAGAATAAGACGTATCTGCTCTTCTCAGTCTGAATACGACAAGCACATATGCAATCTTGTTGGATATTTTCTTAACAACAATTATCCCCTTTTCATTATCAAGGAAGGAATACGTAAGGCCTCTGTTTACCCACGTGACAAACTTCTGACTTACAAACCAAAGGTTGAAAATTCTCGAATCCCCCTTGTCTTTGATTATTCTCCCAAAACTGAACTGCTATATAAAACCATACGTTCAGATTACAGTATTCTTGAGTCTGATTCATCTATATCTGAGTTATTCAATGACCCCCCTTTAACTGCCAGACGTCAGCCCCCCAGTCTCAAAACATTACTCACATCTTCCCGACTGCCTGGTGCCCGTAACATAGGCAACGCAAAATGTAGCAAACCGAGGTGTCAGGTCTGTCATTTTATTATTACAGACAAAGAATTTACCCCTCCCGGCACAAAGTGCATTGTTCGTCCTCCTCCCCTTGACTGCGATACACCCAATGTGGTTTACTTACTCTTTTGTAATATATGCGACAAAGGCAACTATGTCGAGCAGACAAGCAATAAATTCAGATTTAGATTCAATAACCATAAGAAGACTATTCAGGATGAATCTGTTAATTTCCCCGTTGCTAAACATTTCTGTGGTGAACCGAATCATTCCATTTCAAATCTAAAGTGTATTTTGCTCGGTTCAAATTACCAATCTGTCAACGAACGCCTCAAATCTGAGAGCAAGTCGGTCGTTAAACTGTCAACTCATATTAGGGGCCTGAACAAGGACCTTGGCATCTTAAGTGACTTACCCTTTGTAATTAATAACCCTTCCCAAGCTGCCAAGGTCAACTAAACTTGCTTGTCTATCATTTGTTTTGGTTTGTACTTGTTTTACCGTTAAGTTTGAAAAATGCTGTAATTTTTCACTTGCCATTTTGCGCTGAGGAAGGACACAGGAGTGTCCGAAATATACGCTGTTTTTATCGTATCTGTGCTCTTAGTATGTCATCTTTGGAATGTGTTTTATTATTTGTTATATATATATATATATATATATATATATATATATATATATATCTACACTGAATATGCTGTACGTCTGTAACCGATTATTGCCCAAGGCTAGGTTATTTCAATTTCTTCAGATGGAGTAGGGCCCGTGGGGGCATGAATATTATATAGAATGGTCATTTTATCACCATTCGATGTCCGCGTGTTGATAAATTATTCGTAAAACTCGTATTTCAAGTATAACACAAGTGTAATACAGTCATAGGTTAGCTGCTGTTTGGAGACTGCAGGCCTGTCACATAGGTCTAACGTTAATCTCACAGTAACATATTATTCTTCAATTATTCCTCCATCTGTGAGAAAACGGTGCATTTAGACCTTATCCATTTAAAACAAGTCCTATTCCTGTAGGTAAATGCAACATTGTCGTGGTGGTAGCCATTCAGTTCGTTCCGTTTTCCTCGTTCCATTATCGTTCGTAATGCTACAGTACTCTACAAAATACTGTACGTAAGATTTCGCGTAAGCAGTACGTGTACTAGGTCAATTGTCGGCTCTTTGTTTTAGTCGTTTCTCAATTAGATTTAATTAACGGTTCCGCTTCGTTAATGTGCAACAATAGAACGCGGGATCGCTCGAATTCTTTCATTGCTTAACTAATTCTACATTATGTGAAATTTTCAGGTCCACCCCCCTGAGGTGGGTCACAAAAGTCGAGTTTTAAGGCCTTTTCGACTAAATTCCCCATAGTCGTATATCTCTATGCAAGAAGCACGGATGTACTTCATAATTAGCATGTGGGTGCATTATAGTCAGAAGATAAGCCCTACTGATTTTGATGAAGATAGAGCGTTATCTGAGGTCACCCGAGGTGAAAATACTAAAAATTTTAAAATTACTTGTAAACGAGATATCTCCAGATGGCAATTATGGACAATTTCATACTTGGTGCATAACTTTATCATATTGAAAGAAAGAATCCCATTGTCCTCAGTGGATGTCAAAGGTCGTTTGAGTTCATCAGAAGTAAAAACCGAAACCTTGAAAAAGCAAGATATTTAAAGACAGGGATGATTAGATCCTTTTCACACTTTGTATATAGATGTGTTAATTTAAGAGAGAGGGAACCCTATGAGTTTGTTGGAGGTCAAAGGTCATACGAGGTCATCAGAGGTGCAACTATGAAAACTTTGTAAAGCAAATAGACAGTGGACGGTACCTCCAAATTGTGTTCGGCGTTTCGTGCCAACGAAAAGTTAGAGCTGAATTTTTTACCATTCCAAAGATAAAGTTATGGAGAACAACAATTATTTTTTACAAGCAATAACATGTTCGCAAGGGACCACACCCTTGTCAGAAGATGCAATGAATTTTTCCACGCCCTCCCCTAATTTTGGAAAGAAACAATTTAGGAAAATTGAAATCTTTCAAACAATTACTGGCAGCAAAGTTGCATTCTGATTGGGTGACACATTTTGGGGCATTGGTAATATCTCGGTGTAGAATATACATGCATCTTTTTCATCTTTTTTTAAACAAAAATGAATTTTTAATGCAACATTTCTCCTCACCTGGCTCGCATTCGTATTTTCCACTGTTTATCTTATGGCCATTATTAGAACATTGCAACCTCCGAATATTACCTCGGCCAAAACGCCTTTTCGAAATTAGAGGTACATCTCCAATCAGTGTAGGGACCGCACGTCAAGAGGGGATCATAAAGCAATCTTACATCATGAGTAGCCTATGGTAACAATTGTCAGGATTGTAGCATGATATGAGGGGTTCGAACTATGTAGGCCAACTTGTCGTAATACATTTTTCAAAGCACTTTCACAGCACGCTTTGCAAGCACTCCTTCATTGGTAGATGATAAATGTTAATACATTTACAAAATACTTTGTCCACGACTCTTTGGTTGTTTCTACTCCAATTTTTCTCACTCGCCGTTGAACGCTGATCGCCTGAGTTCTCATTGCTCATGTAAGTATCGCCATTTTGGAATTAGCCCAGAGTTCTCTGTGCCGGTCTCGTAATACCAGCATTGCAGAGGTGCCATGGCATAGCCGATTATGACTAAATTATGAGAATTCCTCGGCATGCTATCAGTTCAAAGCTTTACCAAAGATATAGCCATTTTGCATCTAAGCCACTTTACACAGAGGATTTTTTCAAGGGGAGGGCGCTCCTCCCCTAAACTAACACCACGCATCCCCCCATTTACACCCAACCTAAAATAAGAACAATTTACAAAGCTATGAAAATTTGAACAGTTCGAAACTTTGCTACAGATGGCAAAATTTTGCATCCAAGCCACCTTCAATGAACAGAATTTCTCAGAAGGGAGGGGACACGTGGTGTCCCAAAGTACTGTATGCAAACTTTACCAACATTTTGGAAAAAAGTTCTAGGCACTTCCCGCTCACTTGGCACCTATCACGCCGCGGACCCAACTAACCTTTAAAAAAATCATTATGACAAAACCTATTTAAAAAAATGTAGTCTACTTCTCGCGCGTAATGCTAGCGAAAAATTTTGAAATGAACTCACATCCGCCCTTGTTCTTACCAGGTGCACTTATACTAACCTGTACTTGCCATTAACATTCAATTAAAAAATATGAAGTTATATTAAATCTGCTTTAAAGAGCTTATGGAGCCAAATTTCTGCGGTATTTATACGTAATAATGCAAGAGCTTCCGGGGCCTTGCCCTCTGAACCTCTACAGGACTCGGCCCTGGACCTCACGCCTGCAAACCCGTGTTCGTCGTGCACCTTCGGTACCCTTGAGATCACCCATCGTGGAACCTCCCACTCGAAATTTTCTGCACCCACGCCTGGGTAAAGCTGTTAGTAAACTTGACCTATGCATGAAGATGCATGACGCGGACATTTTATTGAATATATTTTTTTCTAATAGTCTTTGCCTTACTGAGGTGTATTCGCCAACATGCTCAAACAATGTTTAACTATTGCACTGTGTCCGACTTCTTTCCATCTGCCTTCCGTTCTTTGCAACGCAATCAAATTGTAGTAATGAGCCCCCATTTTAAGGAAGCTACGTCCGGCTTAATGGCAATCGGTAACGTTTGAACTTATGTAAAGCTCTCCTACAGCCGTCAAATCCCGGATTTTATTTCACATTACAGCCGATAAGTACCAATTTATTGTTAGTCCCCTAACTCACTTTGCAGGAACTTACAACTTTCGAGCATCACGTTTTTAAACGTCGGGCACTTCTATAGTGACCTGAATTATCGTTCAGCACATTTGGTCTATTCCGGTGTTATAGGTCCTTTCCGAAGGGTTCCGGTGTATTACATTCCACACGAGTCTGCTCATCTTCCCCTTGGCAAGAAAAAACTTCCCAGGAAAAGGTTTTCTACGTCCCTTACCTAGCTACCATTGCATACCTTGTACTTCAATTATTTGTGCCTCTAGTACAAGTAGCTCCACAGTTATTACTTCTTCATTGACTTACAGTGGCGCCGCCAGGTTTTGATGGTGGGGGGCTACAGATGTCATTGTAATGTTACCTCAGTTAACCCCCAAAGTCTGCGTAAATTGTACCTTTCCATTCGTCCCTGTGGTTGTATACAGTAGTGGGGGTCGTTCCTTTGTCACTACGTAAAGGTGCCGCCCTGTGGAGGGGCTAAGGGGAGAGGGAGCAGTGGGCGGGGTTTGAATAGTTAAAGCCATCATATTCAAGTTGGGAACGTTTCTTCACCCTGTATCCTTCATAAGTGCACGATGATGGTAAAACGCTGTCGGTTTTGTGAATCTTAATTTTCCAGGTGTGTTCTTATTTCGTTGAATTCGTAAGATGCAGATTATTACGAAAATGATCGCACCACGCTGAATCACCTGTATGCATAATACTATATTCTGTGGAGAATCATCATAGTTCAGAAAGGGCACCTGACAGTAAATAAGCTTTTACGTCTCCTCTGACAACAGTCAAAGGCGTAGGAGGCGGGGGGCTGGGGGGCTGCAGCCCCCAACCAAAAATTTTTGTGAAAACGCGGGAAAAATGCTGAGAATTTTTCGGGCACCTACTGAAGAGAAAATAATGCAATGATGTAGCTAAAGGGTATTAATACTTTAAAAACTTTCTTTGTAATTAATATAAAGTTCTGATTTGAATTGCACCTCACCTATATATTCCGTATTAATTCATCAATGTCTTTTTAATGATTAAACTTATATTATGATAATCAGAGGTGTATTTGAGGGGCCATATCGCCATGCCCCACCCTCACGGATGCTGATTTTTTTCTACCTAAATACGTAAATTTTTAACGGAAATCTTACTCCAAAGGTAGCATATGTGGCACCAGATTGCATGTAAGGACAGCTTATTTTTCAAAAATTTTCAAAGAGGAGGGGGTCATTCCGATTTTTTTCTTTTTTAGTACCTAAAATACGTAAATGTTCTAACACAAGTTTTACTTCATAAGGTAGCATATGTGGGACCAGATTGCATGTAAGGACACCTAATTTTTCCCGTCCCTTAGATCCCTCCTCCAGGCTGGCGATCAACGACTTCCGCTAAAACTAAAACCAATAAAAAAGGTAGAAACAAGGCAAATTATTGTATGTTATTGGCATGCGGTGTGATTATCGATGAATGCCCATATGATATGTACATTAACATGTCGAGCGCGCGAAGAGCGCGCGGAAATTTGGGTATATATTTTTCAGGCAATTCGTTCCAGCCCCCCAAATCAGCTTAGGCTCCTACGCCTATGCTGCGAGAGTGGTAGGACAAGCAATTTGACCAATCAAGTACCAGCGGTTATGCACGAAGCTGAAAGCGGTTATCAAATGCCAAAGTACAACCTCGTTAAAACAGGCTGTTGTTTGGAATGCAGTTGCATCACCAAGGGCGCCAGGGGGTAAGTACTTCCCCCACTTTTGCCTTGCTGTGCCCCCCCCCCCCCCACGAGCAGCACAACGTTTATAAATCCATTTTGACACCAGGACCACTTAATCACTTAATCCGTCAATGAGGGGGCTAAAATTGTACAAAATGTTCTCAGAAGTACATTTATGTGGCAACGAAGCTTTTCGTGAACTTCAAAGACAGACACTTATTACCCCAAGTACACTTTTGGTAGGGGGTATCAACATTCTCCATTGGTGACTGCTCACTGATTGACATTAAAGTTAAAATTGAATAGATACAAAGTAACTTACATTCTGACCATGGAGAGGGTATTCTGGTTACATTTCAGGGTTGTGTATGCTCACCAGGACATGACCTTAGTAAGATCAGGGAGCCGTAACAGCTCCCTGGTAAGATCATCTGCAATCTAGACCGTGGGCTTCTACAAGGTTTGGTTCTCGCAGTGACGCCACCAGAGGTTGGTGATGTGGTGACATGCTTAGAAACTATCATTATTTAGTGATATTTTGGCTGTAACAAGGCACCCCGTTATAAAAAGGTGCGACGACAAGTACATGCTATGAATGTTACCGTACATGTTACTCATGGTAATAAATTGCTCTAAGATTCTCCATAAATGCAGGGTCCCTGCAGAGATCGGAGCTGTACCTTTTTCGGAAAAGTGTTTTGGTCAGTCAGAACAATGTATTATTGCCCTAATTATGTTTATGGGACGTGACCCGTGACCAATGCGCGCAAAGCGCGGGGAAATTTTACATTGAAAGTCATTCCATTGCAAAAGTTGCGTGCAGATTTTCCACCGAGACAGTTTAAGTTCCGAAGAAAATGCATCCCCCGATTACAGGACAAGTCTTCTGTCTAATAATTCGTGTAAGCTTTCAGTTTTCATATAATGTCTTTCCCTTAATTACAATTAAATCATAGGAAACAGCAGGGGCGTAGCCAGGAATTTGTCAAGAGAGAGCCAAGCACATACACAGACTCTCAGCGCTCCGCGCCACCATGAGTTGGCGCAAAGCACAAGAAAATGTTGGCCTAAAATACTTCCCAGATCGCTGAAAATGACACTTCCCAGGCCTATTTACCGAATATATGGAGGGGAAACACTAGCAATATTGTAAAAATAAACATTAAAAATACCAAAAATATGCTTGGGGGCCGGTGCCCCCTTCGCTCCCTTGGCTACGCGCCTGGGAAACGGAATGTATTATTTTTGTTTTTAGTAGTAACCATGCTAATGTAGATGGTGAGCTCAATTTTGGTGGAGCATGCGTGACTCCTTGGTCATATTACGGTAAGAAAAATGTACTTATGTATGTGTTGTAAATTAGTCACGGGTCAGCCTCAGTCGAAGGTGCTCTTCCTTTTGTGTGGACCATTGACTTAATATGCACTCTTTCCATAAACAGTCTGAACAGAACTGAATAATTCAGGGATTTTCGATTGTGAAGCAGGCTCAATTGTTTAAGGCGCGTAGCCGCACGTACTTAAAAAAAACCCAAAACGAAATGGCTTAGTTGTATCATGGAGATATTACGGCTGCATGGTTGTATAGGTCTTCACTGACGCTACTAAGAAATGTGACAAAAACAAAATCAACCATATTGAACGTCAAGCTCGTTTCGTACAACATATACCCTGTGTGTACAACGTATCGGTTTAAGTTTAAAATGTTTTGTAACTTCCACAGTGTTCCGCACTGAAGGGGAATTCTTGTTGTACAATCGTCAGGGGCAATAACAGGGGTTGGATGTTTTGATTTTAAACCGATTGCTGACAACTAAACAACCTAGCGCCACATCGGTTCCCGAATTGTTCTGGACTTAGTCCACCTACTAGATTGCTTTGAGCGACCCAAAAACATAACTACATTTTTTGTCTCTTTGTAGGCATTACAAAGCATTTAAACCTAACACTTGTAGTCTGCACGTAGGCCGAAACGTGCACTTTCGTGCAGTAGATCGTTAGCAGTTAAGAGAAGCGTTCTTTGAAAAGAGGAAACAGAACATTTGACCCTTTAACCAATACATTTTGCTCAGAGAATATTTGCTGTGAGTGCAATATGCAGGAAAGCCAATATAGCATGGCAAGTGAATCTGGGAATATTTTAACGGCTCGTGAACCCCGATAGAATTCAACTAAGTATTTTTCCCTAAGAAAACATTTATGAATTTTTGCAAAAATCTTTCCGGGAAATAGGTTTTCTTGACGTCCGGGGTCCTCCTTACGGCCCTTAGTCCACTCTCTTTACCTACGCTTCATTCAATTTTTATTTATTTATTTTTTTTTTTTTTTGTCTTTTGATTGATATATAACGGTAGATTTGTGGTTTGCATATCGTATCTCAACTTAACTGAGTTCTTCGCGTGTCCGATAACGGTTTGATCCCGTCTGTCGCCTGTAGTCGTCACTGCATTCAAGTGCGTGATGGATCCCATAGAGGCAGTGACAGGGGCGGGCTTGGGAGGAAACTCGTACAGATTAAAACAACTTAAATCGCAATTTGCATAGTAGACATCATGCTGTGCTTAATGTGTGTGCCTAGTCTGATAGTCCTTCAGATGATGTTTATATTAGCATCACAATTCGTACTAATTTTGATAGTTATAAACGTTTTCAAATAACTTTAAATCTACCTTATGATTTTCTTAAAAGATTATTTGATCTATAAGTTGCCACCATCCCCAGTTGACATAAATGGCCAAACTCTCATTACTTGAGCCTTGCATGGTCAGCCTCATCCTTGGCTACACTAACCATATTCCATGCGCAAAGGAAATCTAACCCCTCCGTCTGTAAATTTTCTAAAGCGCTACGCAACACCGAGTACACCTTTAACATGAGAAAAGCTGTAAGGAGTATCCCGTGCTTGCACCATTTTGCCAACAGGGTTTCAACTTCAAACAATGTCCTGGGATCGATCGTTAGATATTTGCGGATTGTGCCGAGCACTTTAAGCAGTACATAGAAGGTTTTAGGGTCCAGGGCATTGTAAGAACCAAATATCTTTTGAAGAGCTGATTACTTTGACCACCAACATGTCTTTTCTGTGCGCTTTAGCATAGCTGGACCGATCAAGGTTTGCCTACAAATGACGGTCCATACATTCACCCGCTTACATGAAACAGCGAAAACATTCACAGTGACCTGAAGAAGTCCAGTTGACCATTTGACAGACATGATATTTTGAACGATGTTGGTCGCTGCAAGAGTTAAGATGTGAGCATAACACTAGGTGTAGACAGATTTCGGAGAGACATCTTTGATATACTTTTGCCACCACGTTGGCACTGTCCACGTATGTTTGATGCTACATCAAAAAAGTAACCAACAACTTCCTTTACCTTTAAACCATTTTCTTCTAGTGTCGTGGGCAGTAAGCGAAAAGTTCCTTCCCAGGTGAATCCTCAACGTTTTTCACCCTTAAAAGACGCTCTTTTACATCTTCCTCTTTCACACAGCTCAGAACAATTGTCTCCTGGTCCTTCATGGAAGTATTTCTTGTGTATTACTTCACAGTACATTGTAAAATTTATCTCTTATGTTACAGTTATCTGCGATTCACACTTCTGTCAGTATATCATGTTGATGGACAGCACGAAAAACCTATATTCAAGGTAAATGAAAAGGGACAATTTTTAGCCTTGGCCCTTCGCTCACCGCTTTCACAAGAATGCCACTAATGGGAGTATCAGGGTCCTCGTGGAGAAAATTTTGAAATTAATCACTCTTAGATGTAATTTCATGAAATCTAGGAATAAAGATAATTCACAAACTTTTTAGTGCACCTAAGGAGTGAATGTTAGAACTAATATCGACTTGTTGACGTCATTTATCTCCTATTTAAGGAAACAAATTTGAGAGCTCAGCTAAGGGAAACCTTTTGGAATCTTGTGAGGCCCAATTTAATCTTAGTATCTCATTTTCTTCAAAAGTTAACACCTCCTGCCGGCCTCGCTCCCTCCTAGAGCTCATCGCCCCCATGAGTTGCAAAAATGCCCCAGGTTGCGATAAAGCCCACGTTGGGAACCACTGCCTTAGGTTGATTTATCAACCTTTCATCCTTCAACTTTGTACTGCCTCCAGATTAACAATTAATATCTAGATGGCAGAGTTAAATGCCCTTAGGCCACTTGTGATTGATTAATTTGTGTGGACTTTATCACAGGTGGCGAACAAGGGGCTGCGTTTCAGCTACAATTTGTTACTTTTATAATGAAAAAATTCACGCAACTAGTACTAGGACATTCGACAAAATTGCAATAGGCTCATTGTCATAAAAAGAGAAGGGTACAAGTTTGATATGAAACGAATGATGTAAGTGACATGATACAACAATAGTTTTCAGTTATCCTGGGTAAAGGAAGAGGGAGACTAGTGTAATTATTAAGCTCTTTAGCCAGTGGGTTCCTTGCTTCATGCTAGAACACACAACTGTTCCATAGATTAACCAGGGAGCTGTTATTTGGACAGCTCCCCGGAGGAGCAGCACAACATTCACATTATGACTGACAACGAATGAAAGAAGTGGGCTGCAAAATTATTACCACAGCCTCACATCTGTGTAGTCACACATGCGCTGAAGAGATTTGATCGTATAAGTTTCTTATTGGATTCCATGAAGGCTGGCTGGGCGGAGCGTAAAGTGTTAACACCTCTGTGTTGATAAAATCGCCTTACACTGTACACTTAGTAACCGTACAATGACGCTTATATACACATACAAAAGGGGTTAAAGACCAATCTTTCGGTTGTGGCGATATTTCCTTGCAGACAAGGAATCTTAGTTCAATAAGGAAATGCCACGCAATGGATTGTAATGGGCAGAACATATTAATTGCGCAGAGCTGATCTAACTTATGAATGTACTCTTCAAAAGACATAAAAGGGTATAAGTGGCATTTTTCTTTAACCAACAGTGCTGACAATAATTTTGGTTACAAGATTGTTCTTTAGGATAATCAAAACATGTGAAATGCAAGAAAAAGAAAACAAAATCACGGTTTACACTTTTAATTAATTATGTGATTACTTTTGTAAGTTCAGTAATCTTTAAGTGTGCTGCATACTAATTACATAGAGTAAGGCCAGGCAGTCCCATTTCACCACCAAGGACTGTGTCCACACAAAGTCAGGTCTCTGAAACCTCCTAAATTTCTCCTCGTCTAAGAATTTCGTTCTGGATCTCTATGTGCTGTTCATTTTCTTAAGCATAAGGTTATTTCATTGCTAAAGTTGTTACAATGAGCTGCATATCAAATTCCTATTTCGAAAGATACAAATTTATATTTTAGGTTTTTGTGGGGGATGAGTGACAGCTAAATTGTCATATTTAAATTCTATTTATTTCTTTGCACTTCGTGTGCGTTGTGTTTCTTAATAACTTCCTATGACCAGACGATAAAAAAGTTTCACTGTTGACAGAGACTAGTTTTGTTTTCATTTTGGAGATACTAAGTAAACCTTAAAGTGTCAATCATCTTACTTGCGTTAACATGTCCTGCTATGGCTATCGAGTTTAAACTCTTAAATGGTAACTGCTGTGTGGCAACACTTAATGTGAGCACACATTTCGATCTTCCTTACGTTTTACACACGTATTCGTTATTTCACATCAGAGTCTGGTCGCTACAAGGTCATTACATATACCAATACAATTAAGGGCTAGAAGGTTCACGTCGTTGAAGAGAAAATTTTAGGAGGTTAATCAACTACAACATTTACCTAGGGCATATTTCAAGTTAAGCGAAGTGTTTAATCTATATAGCCCTGCACATAGGTGTATGAGCGGGACAAGGGCTTGGAGGCGGGACGGGGCTCACCCCCAGCGTCTCTTTTTTCATGCTTTCAAACAATTTTAAAAGCATTTGAAGGTTAAGTAAATTGCAAATCGTTAACTATCCAAACAAATCGTTTTAGTGAGATACTTCACAAAGCCCTAGTAAAGGTATGCTTGATAATAAACGATGAATTTTCCTGGGTCAGATGATCCCTCACCTCACACCATAGGTAACGGCAATACCGCCACCAATAAAACCTCTGTTATTCTAGTTCTCCTTTCCGTGCAGTGAACGAGACAAAATAAGATTTGTGGTAGATTTCTAACACCTCACTCATGGCCATAAAGGTAAAATGTGTAGCAAGACTTCTTTTGAAAGTCTACAAGCGTGTAAGCTTTCAACCATGTCTTTTTTCGCAGAAAGAGGCAGATGAGCGATCAGGGCTCCAAGTTCCATACCTTTCAGACATTGACATCCATTGAACACCTATGTTTACCATTGGTGAGCCACAAAATAAAATGGATAAGAAATCAGGGAAAAAACAATTTGTTGAATTTATTAAAGCGTCTTGAGTTCGAAATGTAGATCGAGATAATTACTGCAGGGGTAACTGTTCCAAAACTTTATCACAAACTTTGTTAGGTGCGTAACCGTCTGAACGAGGCAAAGCCTTCGAGTTGATGTTGAAATAGTTTTTGAAGGAATAAATCAAAATTATTAGCCCATTCATTTGTGTTGTCTCCTATCTCCTTCAGCCACATTCTTATTGTCGTATTTAAATTAACAACCTTATCTCACGTTCTTTTCAATTACCAGATTTCATACTAGATTGTTACCGATTAAAATACATGGCTTCACTAGGAAAGGGCCAGTTGCGCCTGACCTCTGGAGAAGGCTCCTATCTCCGAGATAATAGTGGGAAGGCAATTAACCTGTCAAAATGTCATGCACTACATTGGCCTACCTTTCCTGTGATTCACAAGCCTGTTGTTTCTCCTACTAGCTACGCTGAATGCATTAAGTTGAAAAAACGCATTTTTTTTTCATATATACCAACACTAATTTGGGGGCCGTGTTTCGCTTTGCCCCCAGGAAAGGTGCCTCTCTCCAACCAACCCTTAATTTACCCCTTCAGACTGGAAAGGTGATAGGCCTATGTGTCCTGTATAACATAGGGAAGGCGTTTGCGGGAGGCTGCCCTGGTTGGGTTTGGATTGGCAATTTATGAGAGCAGATCGAAAACGTGTGGAGCGGGGCGGGTATATTAAATGTTAGCATTATATGGCAAAAATGCGTTTTTCAGCTTTGAATGCGCCCTGTAACTAGAAAGAGGGGCACACCCTAACAAACCTCAAGTGTGATATATGGAAGGGAAACTTTCACTCCACATTTAACAAGTGCAATCAAAATCATATTCCTAAATTTTAATAGGTATCCATCTAGTATGAAAACTGAGTGTTTTGAAATGCCTAAAATCTGCTCTTGGGGACACTGGCCCTAAAAGTAGGCCTTTTGACGGCCCGCACATCCCACTACGACCGAGAGACGGGATGACTGACTTCGGATCTGGGATAAGCGTGGTCGATAACCTCCAGGGACGCAATTCTTATCAAGCGTGAGTAGTTTCGATTTCATCCCCTTCTTCCCCTGGGGTGGTGAACGGGTGAGAGGGAATAACCTTCCTTCAGCTTCAGAATAACGATAGTAACACTCCTGGGTTTTCGGACAGGCTCATTTCTCAAAAATATAATTTTCAGTCCTTTAGTTTTAGAAATATCTGGTTTTTATTAGAGGGCGCCCTCTATTGGGCCATAGACCTATGCAAATAGGCTGTACCATCAATATGACCCACCTTAATCTAATAAATATGTTGCAGTGCTTTCATGATATTTTTTATCGTAGATATGTTCCTTCTGGTGAGCTTGCGGAACAACAGGGTAGTGAGGGCGCTTTAAGTATATGAAGGAAAAATATGACAGCATTATGTATTTTGACCTAGACAATTGAGAAAGAGTGACCTTTAGTTCTTCTGCTGTCTTTGAATGTACCTTTTAAGGGAAATATATATGCAAGAGGGCGCTGTAAAGTAGGGGTGAGAGCCCCTTCCCCTGGTGTATGACTTACGACCTTTCTGAATTAGCATATGACTTTTTTGATCAAATTCGACCTTTCCAATTCCATATGAAAACGTCTTTAGAACAGTTTTTACATTATCGGTAATTTTTTTTACATTATCGGTAGACGAGCGTTTTTACATTATCGGCATTTTTTTTTACTTTATCGGTTGAAAGAGTTTTTACATGATCGGTAAATTTTGGTTACATTATCGGTTGTTTTTACATTATCGGTAATTTTTTTTTACATTAACGGTCGTGTTTACATTATCGGTTGATTTTTACATTATCGGTTGTAACAGCCCCCTGCTCCCAAGAAGACCGCAATCTGGCATTGGAACGTCCCATTCGACGTCCAAATGTATCCCCAGTCTTTCCAAATGCTGAGAGTGTTTAATGTCCCTTGTTCTTTACCACTGAGAGACAGTTGTTCCGAACAAAGTCGTAGAGGGAGCGGCTTTTTGGATCGGACAACCTCTTGGGTCGGACATGTTAACTTGAAATCCTTGTCAAACAAACAAAAACACCGATAAAACTACAAAAACCACCATATCCATGACAAACACTGGGGGCATATTGTTTATAGCAAGTAATTATGTCAACAAATTTGCACATCGTCCGACCAAAATAAAATTAGGGAGCTTTTTATTTCATTGCAAATAGTTAGCTGCTTTGTTATTTTCAGGCCGTGACTGATAGCTAAAAATTTTTTTACGCATGAGTGCATAGAATGAACGTTCGAGATGTTCCTCGGCGGTGCTTCTTTTGAATCAAACCAAAAAACCAGACGGTTTATACTTGCAGGGAAGTAAAGATCGAAGCCCCTGAAGATAGTGTGAAACGAAGATAAAAATGTCCAAATATTCGCGCCATCGGATTTCTTGATCGAATAAATATTGAGTGAGGTACAAAAAGGGCAAACGGCGGCATACCATGCTCACTTTTGAGAGAAAAATGTTCTGATGCCAACACAAGTTTACCTACCGTGTCTTCCAAGTAGGCAACAGACGAAGATGTTTCTAACCCAGATTCGGCCATTTGAGCATGCGCAGCTAAAGCTTAGACGTTTTATCGAATATGTGCGAGCGATCCGCGTCTTAAACGAGCGGATATTCGCAAAGGTGTTGTCACACGCGTAAGTGCCAGAGTTAGCCTGCGTAGTGGCGTTTAAGTAAGGAACTTTTTAGGACTGATCACACTAAGTATTTGACAGACTAAAAAGAAAGTCAATAGAACTGCGTAAGGGCTCATCATCTTTCGAAGTAAAGACGGCTTCTTTGCCTCCAATGTGCCAATTATTCATATCAGTGTTACCAGTTTCTGGGCATTTGGTTCGGAGTATGTGCATCCACAGTGCTAGGGTACTTGTACGCAAAACACACGAAATTAAGAATAGACGTCTGTTAAAATTGTGCATAACTTTAATTAATACTTAAGAAAATAATACACGGATATATGCAGTCACACAAAATTCCCGTTTCTTTTTTGGCGTCTTTTAAATAGTCAAACCCAAAGTTTTAATGACCAAGATCAATCCCAAAATTAAGTTATTTCTCCCGGTTATTTTGCTTAATTAAAATTCAATAAAGTATTGTCCGTCCCAAACTATTAAACTAAAGCCGGCAAAATTATTTTTAATGCAGGTTGAATAACGTCACGTGGCTCAAGCTCCGTCCACAACTCCCGCGTAAGGTCAGGCCAATGTCTTTGACGTCTCGACGGAGTAATCAGTCACTTCGGCTTAGACACGCTGGCGGTTGCCAAGTTCTGGGCGTGCTCAATATGGCGGCGACTCCAGACCGGAAGCCTGTAGGTGTAAGCCCGTAACAATTTTACAGGATCTATACTCAGTCTGTTATACGTTTACATTACTCCAAATGCTCCCGAAGTACATGTTTTCCAATTACGATGGCCACAACGAGTAGAACATCCTCGAGTTGAACCAATTAATCAGTTTACATTACCATGTGTAGCCAATCAGCAATCAGCCTTCAATCTTACACCTTTTTTAACATTTCCTTCCAAAACAAACACAATTTTAATTACTTCATTCCTTTCGAGAATCTTTAAATTTGCTTTAAAAGTTGTCTGACTTTGAAAACCCTCTTTCATTCAGTTTGAAATCTTTTAGCTTTTCTCTTAAAACAAATAATCGTAATAATCTCATAACGTAAAATACATGTCAAAATACTAACTTGAGCAATAATATTTCTGCGAATTCCAGCTGTAATAAGCTTAGCTTACGAAAACTTTTATGCAATGACAGCTCTCCTGTAAGTAATAGACTAGAACTTTCTTCTAGTGAAAGGCTTCGAATTAAAACGATTTTTATGCGTACCATTTTCCTTAATTAATATTAACATAAAATTTCGAAATAAAGTGCTTACGACGCAGGAACTATATTACATGACTATATTACACATTTTGCTCTCATTGACTAATTTAGCGTCGCATTTAGTGGCAACAACAATACTTTGACATGTTCTTGAATTTCCATACTATTAAGTTATCGTTAAATTATTTCACACTTACTCTTACACTCACGGTTTTTCTCAGATCGGATCCATACACATAGGCTAGATTTCCCTTTCCCATGCATTTTATTACAAAAAATAAACAATATTCTCTTACCATATATAATGGCGTTCGACGACTTGTGGATAGCGGTAGCTGGCCTCACGCTCCCGGCTCCATGCAGTTCAGTGTCGAATCCTCCTTCCTACAGGCTATGCAAGAAGACCCTTCTCACTTTTTGGGGAAGTCTCACGACGAAGGCAGGATACTACAGACACACACGCTCACACACCGCGGGTGCACCCATAGGGGGGGCCGGGCGGGGGGGGGGGGATACTGCCCACACAGGGACACCGGGCGGGTGCACCCATAGCCACAGGATCGCTCACACACCGCGGGTGCACACATAGCCACAGGATCGCTCGCACACCGTGGGTGCACCCATAGCCACAGGATCGCTCACACACCGCGGGTGCACCCATACCCACCCTCGTCTTCCTTAGCGGTACGCGGGAAATGTACCGGTAAGGAATTCGAGGGATTTCCCCATTAGCCACGGCTGACCTCCAACTAACCCAGCAGACGTACGTGTCTGGAAGGCGACGTGCGAGAGCGGAGCTCTCGCCGGCTGTACCGTGTCCTGTTAAGGACATGTTGCTGAGTGCACCCATACATACATACACCCATACTCACCCTCGTCTTCCTTAGCGGTACGCGGGAAATGTACCGGTAAGGAATTCGAGGGATTTCCCCATTAGCCACGGCTGACCTCCAACTAACCCAGCAGACGTACCTGTCTGGAAGGCGACGTGCGAGAGCGGAGCTCTCACCGGCTGTACCGTGTCCTGTTAAGGACATGTTGCTGAGTGCACCCATACACACATACACCCATACTCACCCTCGCTTCCTTAGCGGTACGCGGGAAATGTACCGGTAAGGAATTCGCGGGATTTCCCCATTAGCCTGGCTGACCTCCAACTAACCCAGCAGACGTACGTGGCTGGAGGGCGGGCTGCTTGCCAAGGCAGGCACGTGCAGCCGCGCGAGACTTCTCATTGCAGCGACGGAATTTTCGGGCAGCTACGCCAGTTTCGAGCTCCGCTTGAGCTAGGAAAGACGTGCGAGAGCGCAGCTCTCGCCGGCTGCACCGTGTCCCGTTAAGGACATGTTGCTGAGTGCATACATACCGTAGGACAGTCCCAATTTATTCCCAATCTGTCGTAAGAAGGTAAGAGGCGACTGAAGGGGAGGACTTGTTATTATTTAGGCTTTAGACACTTCAGAACATATATATGCGTTGGTGTTTCGTAAAACTTCATCTATACCTACCAACCTAACTCATCTTTTTGACGAAGCTGCTGTGTCGTCTAATTTAACCTCGCCCGAATACGATGATGCTCTGTCTTCTAACTGCTCCTCAAAGTGCCAACTCTATCCTGTCATAAGGAGATGGCACAACATGTACGTGACATTCTCCGTCTGTAGTAAGACTAAAAGTAAGACTAAAAGAGTGCCTGTACAGCCTTACATCTTGAAGACCTTGAATAGCACTGAGCATTGATGTGTCCTTAAAATGATCTAACCAAATACTGCAAAATTACTACATTATTCATTAATGGGATGATACATTATCGGTTAACAAAAAATTTCCTACATTATCGGTCAAATGGTAATACATTATCGGTTACAAAGACTATTACACTAACCGTCAATTTTTACTACATTATCGTTTAGTGATACAATGTCGGTCAACTTTAATACATTATCGGTTAATGATACATTATCGGTCAACTACTACATTATCAGTTGTAACACCCTCAAGTACTAGTACACGATTTTCTAGTTATCGTATGTCATTATTTACTGCCCAGAGAGAGAGAGATCCACCTTCGTTGATCATACTGCAACGAGAGACCTTGTTAAAGAACTGTCACCAAAAGAACGTAGTCTACAGAGATTCTAGTCAACAAAAGATTTCGCGACGATTCGAAGCCAGAACGTCCAGGCAACCTTTGTCGCTTCACGACACTTACACTCACCGTAGACATAGGCGTCTGGAGGGGGCAAGGGGGCACTTGCCCCCTCCCCCCGGAATATCAAAAACTTGAAAAACGAAGAAAAAATAAAGAAAAAAACGAAGAAAATTTAACATTAACATTTCTTAACAGTTCAATCAGTGTGAATTTCTGCTCTCAAAACAGGAATTGAATAAAAATATCAACACTCAGGCCCCAGCAGCCCCCGAGCATATTTTTGGTATTTTTTAAAGTTTATATTTACGACATTGCTAGTGTTTCCCTTTTTATATGCGGTAAAAAGGCCTTGGAAGTGCCATTTCAAGCGATCTTGGAAGCATTTTGGGCCAAAATTTTCTTGCGCTCCCCGCCAACTCATGGTGGCGCTGGGCGCAGAAAGTCTGTCTATGCGCTTCGCCCCCCCCCCCCTTCACAAATTCCTGGCTACGCCTTTGTCAATACTGTGTGAAAAGTAGCATCTAAACTCTTTTCTGGGAGTAAAATATTTCCCATGGAAAAAGTTGGGCCCCTTAAAAATTTTGCCCCTCTTGAATTTTTTTCTGCGGACGCCCATCACCGTAGATACCAGATCCACAAAATACAGAGTACAGCAGACGTTACCACGAAGCAAGCACATCTCCAGCCAAGACTAGGGATAAGTATGTGAGGTAAATAACTGTAAACAGGCATAAAACTAAGATTTAATATTTGTAAGAATTAAGGGAAGGGGTTAAATAATAATTTAATCGCGTTTTACATATCGGTCTTCCTCATTCTTTCCTTCTTACAGGTTGTTGCCTTATTTCAAGCCGTAAAAATGGTCATAGACAGGTATGTATGTATTAATGTAGGGTGGGGGTGCGAAATGAAAATATATGGTTAGTCGCTTCTTCTGCTTACTGCCGACTGCAGTGGCCAAATGGTAAGAGCATCCGACTTGCAGTCGGAAGGTCTAGGGTTCAAATCTTGGCCGGGTCATACCAAAGACTTTAAAAATGGAACTACTGCCTTTGTGCTTGGTGCTCAGCATAAAAAATGGAGTAGGGAAAACAAGCCAGTGAGCCACAACTGGAGAAAAGGCCGTGGTCTTCTCGACTTGAACCAATTGGTTGGAAACTGAGACGTTAAACCTCATCTAACTAACTAACAAATTCTTCTGCTTACTACCTTAAAGCCAATTGTAAAAAAGAACAGAAACTCCACGGCGTGTTAAACGAACAAAAATCGGTTTACCGTGCGTGGCAGAGATAATAACAGTTAAGAATAACTCCACATAGCCATGGTAGAATGAAACGCAGATTTTATTGGTGGATTGCTAGATCGGGGAGTTGGTCTGGCAGGATCTAAGACTGAGGTGGAGAATGAGTCTAGGAAATGGTCAAACGTTGCGGAATGCCCGCGTCTTGTGGTAATTTTCGCAAACCTCAAAATACACACTTTTGATTGTGACTGGAAGGAAAAAAGCAGTCGCCTCAATTTTATTTTCAAAAATCTGCTAAATTTTACGAATCTCCTCTTATTTCACTTACAAGCATCTTTATGTTTCTGTATAAAAACATTGCATTGAAGGTAAAGCAATGAGTAATTCTAAATTTAAATATGCAACAAAAATATTGTCAAGTGGATCCTTATCATCGCAACGTGTACCTCCACATTAAATAAATTTTGATTTTTTTTTAATCCCTTATAGGATTTACCTGACGAAATCAAAGGACTTGAAAGACACGACTGGACGGGGGTAATATTCGGCACAAAATGCTCCTAGGCAGAGTAGTACAGGTTTCGGATAATAGGATACAGGAGAGATATTCAGGAAGTTTGCAAATTGGACAAAGTTGAGGAGGAAAACAATTCATTCTCACTGGAGGCTGGAGAGCAAGAAAAGCTGACGAAGTCTTTAAAGGACTTTGATGAAAACCCCAATGATGCCACAGCTTTTGGTCGCTATGAAAGAAGTAAACTACTATTATGATGGCACTTGTAAGCTAAGTATATACTCATTTGTTGATATGTGTGCTGGCACGAAAACCTTAGCGTGTAGTTCCACTATTTGCAAATGGTAGCTTCAGTTAACCCCAGATTCGTTTGTGGATGTTCACCATTAAGTAAAAATACCTCATTCTCTTCAGTGTACGTCGAAGTTCATAGACTGATATTTATAGTGGCCCGTCACGATGGGTTTACTTGTTAAACAGTGTAAGAAAAACCTCTTCGAAGTATGTTATTCCTTTCATGCCTTTCTAAGGGATAACCTATGATGACAGATCAAAAAGCTATGTTCAAATTTTCTATAATAAAATATTTCAAGATGAGAAGTGCCCCGTTGCATTTTGACTGGAATATTTCAAATACCAGACTTTTAGTGGGAATAAATGATCATGAGTACGAGCACAAGGAGGATGTCTGTAGTGTGAGTACCAGTACAAAAAATTGCATTAACCGCAATGCATAACTTTTAGAATCTGTAAGTACGAATCCATGCTCATGAGTACGGTTACAGCTTATTGTATAAAACCGTGAGTAGGAGTACGTACTACTACAAGTCTAAGAAATACCCTTCTCCTAGGAAGGTGACCACACTTTTAAGCTTTCTAAAGTGACACAAATTATACCCGGATTCCCGTTTACAATGCAAATGCCTCCCCTCCCCCCTCCCAGTTGGAAGTCCTAGTTTTAGGCCTACTGGCTTCCTTCCTAAAGACAATAGGCAGTCTCTCAATTAGTTTTCAAACATCAGTTTAATCTCTCAACCTCCTCTTACTTCTCCTACAAGTACCTTTAATTATATTTCTGGACAAAAATATTCAATATTATAGGCAAAGGAAAGATCTATACTCCGTGTCGGAGAACAAATTACCAAAATATTGTAATGATGGAACAGAGCTATCTCTAAGTTATGATACGAGGGTAATAATACTAATTGAAATTGTATTGAATGTATTTTTCCCTTTAAACTAAATTATTAGGTCATTTTCTACAAGTCTAAAATGCAATTGTTGCAATTTAAGGCACTTTCTAAAAGTACAAGCTCTTAATCTAGTCTACAAGTATTACTCTGTGGTTTAAAATTTAAAAAAATGATTGTGGTCTAAGGTTAGAAAAGAAACGATTGAAACAATTCAAGCGAACCTGAGCTCGACACTTTTGCATTTATTAGTCTTTTAAAAATAGTATAGCTCATTGAGGCATGGGGTTATCATACATGACAAGTGGTTGGTTGCATATTATGTGCTTTAACCAACCTTGTGGGACTTTTAAGTGTTGCAGAATAGTAGGCTACAAAGTTTTAGTTATTAGCTGTCACATTTGAACAGTCTGGCTGTGGTCTGTTTGGAAAACTGTACTGGGAAATTCGTTAATCTTCTCATTAAGGAGGACTGAATAACACCTGAGCTATTTGTTCCAAAGAATAGTGCTGAGTTAGAGTCTTTAGATGTAAAAACTGTTTGTCACTATGCAATAGGTTTAGTTAAGGCTGCCTTATCAGGGCCGTAGCCTGGGCGGAATTCCTAGGAGGGCAGAGGGGATACTGTCTAAGCCGAGTACCAATTGGCGTTCCTATAGATAGTTGATACCAGTCCTTGTTCACCTGTGAATGGGTGTCATCCTGGCAGAAGTGCTAAGGGAAAGGGGTATATACAAGGCCTGGCTTATGTGCAAAATGGTGCTATCATTGAAAAAGCTTGAACTGATTATATCATAATTTACTGATATTCGTCCTTGTTTTTGGCTAGGCGGTTGCTTCATCATAAAGCCTAGCTTTCTCTGGGAACTGCTTTTCTTGTAACCTGACGGAGGAGCCGGTCAAACCATCCTTCAGTACTCACCAGAACAAAGTTCGTTTTGTTAACGAAGGATTTTGCCTGCCTGCTACAGTTCTTCTATAGTTCTCTTGTGCGTTATCTTCTGATAGATACCAAAATCCGCTCCTCTAAGCTGCCTCGCTATGCCGACTTATACCAGGTCCAAGACCAGTGAGAGTTCAATTTCTGATCAGGATGGATTGGTCAGCAGCATCATCAAGTCTCTTTTAGAAAGTAGTGAAATACGGCTCCTTATATCAACGGCTGTTAGTGAAGCTGTTCCTTCGACGCTCGAGAAAATAAATGCTTCCCTAGAAGAGCCCATGGGAAAAATTCATGTCTTACAATGTATATTGGACCAAAGTAATCATGATCCCACTCAGCTAAAGGACCAAACATAACGAAGTTCCGCTGCTATCGAGGAACTCAAGGCTGAACTTAAGAATCTTGAACAGTATTCACGTCAGAATTGCCTGAGGGTCACCGGTATTCCTGAAAATCAAAATGAACACACGGACAACATCATCCTCAGCCTGGCGGAATAAAAACTGCCCCGCCCCCCCCCCCCCCCCCTCATTACAGGACATTGACCGCAGCCACCGCATTGGGAACCCTAACGCTAAAGGGCACAGATCCATCATTGTTAAGTTCACAACTTACGCAGCACGATTCCGCTTCATCAAGTCCCGTAGGAAGCTGAATTCAACTGGCATGGGTATTCAGGAAGACCTCACACCCAAACATAGAGAACTACTGAAAAAAAAGCTTCGACACACCCCAAAACCTCTTCTGTTTGGTCGCATCACCTGTATTTTGAAAGCTTCCGACGGTCGTGAAGGAAAACGACGCATTCATGGCTTTAGTGATTTAAACAGACTCTGTAATTTATTCTTGCTGACAGTGACGTCAGTAGTTCTCTTTTCAACGTATTGCATATATATCTAATCCTCTTGGAGCTTGCATATCTTACCTCTCAGTCTTCTATGGCTCGCCTCTCAGTCCACGTTCTTACTAGTGAGTGTATTACGTTATCATTTCCTATATACGTTTGATGAATATACCAAATAGTTGTTTAAAATTAAATGCTACCAAGCTTAATGATCTTTTCTTTGAAAGTAACATTTCAAATATTCCTGCTGATAATGAATACAACACTGATTCAGTATATACCGATACTGACCAGCTTGTCAATATCCTTGAAAGTAATTTTAAGTGTCCTAAATTTAATATAGCCCACCTAAATAGTCGCAGTTTATGGAAGAACCATGATAATATCTTCACTTTATTAAACTGTGTTACCAGTAATATTTTGATGTGGTTGGTGTTACCGAGACCTGGTTACGCCCTAATACTCCTACTCATATGATTTCTATTCCCAACTATAACTTCATTCATACCGATGCACATGATCGACGTGGTGGTGGTGTGGGCTTTTATATTCGAAATGATACTAAATTTACCATTAGGGATGATCTAAATATAGTTTCCGATTCTTTTGAGTCCATGTTCATAGAAGTTATGAATAATCATAGGTCGACCATTATTGGTGTTATTTATCGTCCTCCTAGTACCTCACCTTGTACTTTTCTTGAAGATCTTAGTAACCAGATTGATTTGATGTTAAGTACTAAAAATATGTGTTTCCTGTTGGGTGATTTTAATATCGATATCTTGAAGTATGGGGAAGACCCCTATGCCACAGATTTTTTAGACCTCATGTATTCTTCATCTTTTGTGCCTCTCATTTGTAAACCTTCAAGATTTACTGATTCCTCTGTGTCGCTGATTGACAATATTTTTTGTAATAACATGACCCTCTTCTCTTCAGCTGGTATAATTGTTACTGATGTAAGTGAATACCTACCTATTTATTGTATTCACCATATTAAGAGGCCGCGTCCGTATGCAAATTCTTTCTATCATAATCGGGACCTGAGCCCTTGTTGCATCAAAACTTTTTTTCCACGCTTTAAAGAGTGTTAACTGGGACTGGCTTTATGTAATCTCAGACGTTAACAAGGCTTACGATAGTCTTATTCAGGCCGTATCTTATTTGTTTATCATTGTCTTGTAAAAAATGTGAAACGCAGCCGATCTAAACATCGCACACCGTGGATAACTGGCGGCATTCTTACCTCAGTGAACACAAAAAATAGACTATACAGATGTTACATTACTAATCCTACTCCACATCATGGGCGTGGATCTGGGGGGACGGGGGGACGGGTCCCCCTCACATTTTTGGAAGGGGGGACATCTCCAAAAGTCCCCCTCACTTTTTCAAAATGATGAAAACTAAAACTGTGAAAAAAGATAATATAACAGAATATTACAAATTGACACTACATTTTAAAAGCAAAATTGTGCCCAAATATTGCACCATTTGCCATCTAGACACCTTCCAATTTCCATTTTGTAACAGGGGAGGTGGCCCCACCCAATTTCCGTGTTTGTGGTCTTTCTCATTGCTCGAAATAAGAGACAAAATCGCAAAGTTACTTAAAAATTGCTAACGCCGACGTCAAAAACAGATGCCCCTGTAGTTTGCCGTCGGTTCTGTACCACAAAATTCCACTCGAACTATTCACTAAAGCTCCTAAAACTAATTGCTAGTTGAAGAAAATATTGGACAGGTTCGTTGAGAGTCGACTACTATGCAAGGACAAGGTGTACCACAGTGAAATAATGAAAAGATTGCTACCAGTATCACCTCTATCAGACTTTCAAAATAGCTCTGACATGCGCAATCCTGATCAATTATCCAAAATTAGTAAACATGCATTAGTAAACATGCTAATGACAGGGGCATAATACGGTACGGAGGGTTGGTTGGTTAGTTAGTTAGTTAGTTAGTTAGTTAGTTAGTTAGTTAGTTAGTTAGTTAGTTAGTTAGTTAGTTAGTTAGTTAGTTAGTTAGTTAGTTAGTTAGTTAGTTAGTTAGTTAGTTAGTTAGTTAGTTAGTTAGTTAGTTTTAACGTCCTAGTTTCCAACCAATTGGTTCAAGTCGAGACGACCACGGCCTTTTTTCCAGTTGTGGCTCACTGGCTTGTTTTTCCTACTCCATTGCTTAAGCTGAGCACCAAGCACAAAGGCAGTAGGTTCCATTTTTAAAGTCTTTGGTATGACCCGGCCAGGATTTGAACCCTAGACCTTCCGGCTGCAAGTCGGATGCTCTAGCCACTTTGCCACCGCAGTAGGGGGGGGGGGCCCAGTGGAAATCGAAGGTCGGTCTCTACGGGCCAAAAAGTCGGTCTCAAATCCAGTTCAATATGCTCTTGTAACAACAGACCAGACATTTGAAGTGAAAAGATTCCCCCAATTTTCTATTGAGTTCCCGATTTTTGATTAAATGCTCCCAAAATGTGCAAAAATTTTCGCGCGCTTCGCGCGCATGTAGCGGTTCAGTGAAATCCGGTTAACTATGCCTTTGTAACAGTAAACCAGACATGAAAAACATTGGAACGGAAAAGATTGCACGAATTTTCTGCTGAGTTTCCGAATTTTTGAACGAATGCCCAAAAAATGTGGAAAAATTTTCGGGCGCTTCGCGCGGATGCAATGGCTTAGAGGTCTATTTTATGCACCTGAACTGCGACAAATTTCAGGCAATTTTTTGAGATTCGGGCAAAAAATTTCCTATCCCCAAATTGAAAGAGTACCGTACTCCTATGATTATTACTACTGTCCCATAAATTGTAATTGTCTAGGAAATTTGGATCATACAACTATGTCAATGGGAGTCGGTCTCCAAGAAATGTAGTTGGTCCCAAAATAGTTCACCCCCGGCGAATTCATGTATATACGCCCCTGGCTAATGGTATATGTAGTTTAACGATTTACTGTTCACTTACTTCACACAGTGTGGTCTTGATTTACCCCAAGAACTAAGTTAAAAAGCAAGGAAGATGAAAAACTCCCTAAAAAAGTAAAAATTCTTGGTGATATATTCAATTTGAATTTAGCACCAAATGTAGCACCATTTGCATCCAGCCCACCTTTCGTGAGCAACTTTTCCAAATGGGAGGGAAACACGTACCCCCTCCCTTAGACCAGCCAGGACGGCGATTCGCAAATGGTGAAAAGTCCCCCCCCCCCCCATCTTTGGAGATGGCTCCAAGCCCATGGTGGAGCATCGTAAGCAAAAGTATCCAGTATACAAAAACAAGCTTACAAATTTTATTAGGGTGGCTAAGACTTCTTACTATAAACGTAAATTTGAAAGTTGTAAATCAAATATAACAAAAACCTGGCAAAATATATTCATATGTCAAAGTAATGTCATATCTTCTCTAAATTATCTTGATGAAACTATAACTGATCGCACTGGTATCACACATGCATTCTCAGATTATAATTTGACGGTTGCATCTAGGCTTGCTGATACTATCCCTGCCGGGTCGTGTTCGTTCCATAATTATCTTCAAAGAAACTCTCCACTTGACTCTCTCTTTTTGTATCCAACTAGTCCCTCCGAAATTTTTCAAGTAATAAAGAATATGAGAGCTCCATCGTCAAGGGTGTTGATAAAATTCCCATGTATGTATTGAAGGAAGTGTCAATTGTTCTATGTAATCCTATTTCATGTGTTTTTAACTTATCTTTCTCTAATGGAGTAGTCCCTGACAATATGAAGGTTGCTAGGATTATTCCTTTATTCAAATCTGGAAGTAACAGTTTACCTTCCAACTACAGACCAATCTCTATATTACGTTGTTCCTCCACAATTCTTGAAAAACTTGTATATAACAGACTTATAGTATTTATTGATTAACATAACGTTATCTCTTCAAGTCAAGTTGGCTTTCGCAAAAATTATACTACTTCGATGGCAGCCATTGATGTAGTTAATTTCATAATTGAAGGTTTCAACAATAAAAAGTACACCCTTGATTTATTTTTGATCTCTCAAAGGCCTTTGACACAGTCAATTATAGTATTCTTCTCCATAAGCTTTCACAATCGTTGTGGCTATTTGCCCGACAGTCGGGCAGATTGGAAGTTTAGTTTTCTTATTTTCCCGACAGCAATCGACCAATCATATCACCCCAACGCGTACAAGCTTGTGACGTAAGAAATGTTAGTTGGCGCGGTGCGGTGTGCGTGTGTGTAGGCCTACCACAGAGCAATGTATAATTCTGTGGTGTGTACGTACGTACGTGTGGTTACTACTTACAGATCAGCACACTGGACTTCCATAGCTTCGATGACTTTAATCAGAGTGCAGTACTCAGGACAAAATTCCAGACAATTCCCATTGAGTCGCATCGGATTATTTCAAAAACTATCAGAAGAAACATTTTCTGTGTTTAGCATAGTTGTTTGTAGAACAGTAGAAACAGCAAACAAGAATATAAAGGAAGGAAACAAGAAATGCAATCTGAAGGAGTTTTGCACTCAATAGTTGTCTGCATGTTGCAAATTTAACAAAATTCTTAAGTCGATCCGAAATAGGCTTCAAACTGTTATTTGGTGGCACCATTTTTCTTCTAGCGAACTTCTCATTTTCAAAAAAATAAAAAATAAAACTTGCGCACGTCACTGCTCCCTAGGCTTGCCGGTAGGACAAATAAGGACCATTAATTTCCCGACATACAATTCAAATATTTTCTGAGGCTACAGACTTAGAATAGCCCCGTTACTTTCGTCCACAGTCGGGAAAATAAGGAAGTATGTCCGATAATTTTCCCGACTGTCGGGAAAATAAAGTTAACCTTATTTTCCCGACATACTATTCAAGTATTTTTAGAGGCTACAAATTTAGGATAGCGCCATCACTTTGGCCAATCGTCGGGAAAATAAGGAAGAAAAGTCGTGTTATTTTCCCGACTGTCGGGTAAATAGCTTCCACCTTCACATTATGGTATTCGGGGTATTGCTCACGATTGGTTTTGTAGCTAAGTAATCGTAAGCACTTTGTGCATGTCAATGGCGTTGCCTCTACATGTAATTATATTATTCTTACTTTACACTAATGATCTCCCTGCTTGTTCAGAAAACCTTAAGTTTTGCTTGTTTGCTGATGATACCAGTGCTTTGTTTAAGTCTGATGACCCAACGTATTCTGCACAAATTATCAACAAAGACATGAAAATTGTTTGTGATTGGTTTAATTTAAACAAATTATCTCTTAACACCAGTAAGACCCATTTTGTATTCTTTCATTCCTACCAATACCGTTGTAACAAAACAATCGATATCATTATTGACAATGTTAATATTGTTCAGAACATTCTGTAAAATTCTTTGGCCTCTATCTTGATTCCCGGTTAAATTGGAAAGATCATGTTAAGTAATTTGTGGAAGAGTAGGTAAAGCTGGAGTTCTATATAAGATAAAAAATATTGTTCCTAGGTCAGTCCTTATTACTTTGTATTATTCACTGATTTACTCCCAACTCTCATATTGCAACATTGTCTGGGGTAATGCCTCTTCACATTGCATCGATAAGCTGTATGTTATGCAAAAGAAAGCAGTCCGAATTATCACCAATTCTAATTTCTTAGCTCATACTTCACCACTTTTCTCTAAGCTGCAGGTTCTCAAAATCCATGATATTTTAAGTATCAGCTTGGTAGCTTCATGTACAAGTACTCCAATCAGTTGCTCCCAGACATATTTCGTAATTGCTTTTCTCTTAAATCTAATGTCCACCCCTATCCCACCAGAAGAAATGCTTTTATTCACATTCCTAAACCAAACACTTTAAGCTATAGTAAGTCCCTTTTATTTACTGGTGCTACTCTTTGGAACAGTCTCCCAAATACATTAAAAGCCTGTTCATCAACTAGTTAATTTTTGAAGTGCTTTAAGGATCACCTGCTTAACGCACACAAGGATTAATCTAATGAGATGGTGTTGTATGCATAGTAGTGTTGTATGAGTTACTTTGTTAATTTTCCTCTTCTTTCTTTGTAAGTAATGTTTCTTCTCCTGCTTGTATTTTCTTTTGTACCCTTACGGTACCCTTTAAAAGGGAATCTGCTTTGTACAAGCTTTTCAGCTTTTGCAGACTTTCCCACAATTTAGTATTAATATAAATATTGTAACATAAGTATGTATATATTATCGTGGAAATCTTTCTCAATACAATGCAATGCAATGCAATGCAATACAATACAATACAATACAATACAATACAATACAATACAATACAATACAATACAAATGGTGCTAAGGGAAGAAGACGACGTCACTAAACGCTGAGAAATTTTTGCCTTTGTTTGGTGGCTTGGATGCACGATAATCCTACCTTTGGTGAAGTTTGTAATGCGTTGAATGTAGTAATTCTCATTATTTAGTGTTTTTTCTCTATTTTGGTAAAATGTTATTAAAGTGGATGTTGCCTGCTAGAAGAAATGACACCTTTACTCTTTTCGAAGGTTTTGGAAGATCCAAAATGGTGTCATCTTTGGTAAATCTTTGAAATGATTACATGGTTTAAAATTTTACTTATTTATTGAATTTTTTGGCTGTGGCATGTCATCCATGCAAGGCTGGTGGAGGGTGCCAGCTGCTCCCTCTTAGTACGCTACTGGAGGAACCAGCATTTGTTGGCGGGTATATCCGCATCGTAGGCCTTGCGAGAAAATATGTCCTAATCAAAATGCCTCCCGGATGAGGGGAAATGAAACAATTTAGACCGTGAAAATTGCATCTAAACATTATTTTTAGATTTCATGCTTTTAAAACTAATTTAGCTTTGTTTTAAATTGAAAGTTACTTTACTCTACAAGCTCATTGAGTTTAGCATATAATGTTAGATAGTAATAGTCTATTTTATCTTTAGCTTAAGCCTGAGTGTATCCAGGTGTATTCAAGCTGTGCATCGTGTAGGAGAAAGAGGGTTTCTTTCTCAGAATGTGGGAGTCCGAGGACTTCCCCGGGAAATTTAGGAAAAGGAAACCCTTATATGCAATTTCCCAAGTTCTTTTGAGCCTTGAAGTCATAATTAGGACGTTGAAATTTTCAACATTTCAGCAACTTTTTCTGGCGTAGGCCAACGTTCATTTACGGTTTTGGAAATTTCAGAGGGAGACAGTGGCCCCTTCTGTCCCCCGCAGCCTATAGCCCATACTTATGTCATCAGTATAATGTGGTCTAGCAGTACAACATATCAGATTAAGAGATATAGGGTTAACAAGTCAAAAGCTAGATTTTTGGGGTTGATCAATTGACACTGGAGCAACGCTTGTAATATTACAAGCATTCCCATAACACTGGTAAATTACGTCAGTTAAAGAAGTTAAACAGCATATGGTTACATAGCGTATTGTTTTACCACATTTTACATTTCCTTTTCTGCGCTTGTAAAAGTACAAGCCGTCTTGATCTATGCATCTTTCTAGGTTTTACAAGTTAGAAGCTGACAGCCCTTGGTAGTGGTAGCAAAAGGCCTTGTAATGTTAAAATCAGTGTTGCAAACTGAATCCCATCCAAGTGTTACATTACAAGCCAGCAATATCTTCTAAGAGTTATTTCCGTACCAGGTCCTCACCAAAATAATTAAAATAAAACTACAAGATTTGCTTATATAAAAAGGTGTATTAAGTAACAGTTTCAATTTTACTTTTCTAAGCTTGTAACAATACAAGCCATCTTTACACTGCAGTCTCGGTCAATTTTGTTCAAGTTAGAAATTTACAACGTTGGAAGTGGCAGCTGAAGGTCTTGTAAAGTTGAAAAAAGTGTTGGACACTGAATTTGAACCGCGTGTAACATTATAAGCCAACACGATCCTCTTGGATAAGTAATTTTGCTTTATTTAATTGTTCTGTTTATCGGAGGCACAATAATAGATGCAGTCTCTCAAACTAATTGGTTGTTCAGGTATCACATGTTGGTAAAGCAATACTTCAGTACTGTCTCTACTAATGACACAATGAAAAGTATGTCTCTAAACTTGTGAAAGTGGTTCTTATTAGCTTTTCTCTCTCATGTTCGTTGAATCTTCTAACACTGTAAAGTACCTGCTTGTAATATTACACGTTTTACATGTTTCTTTTCAAAGTGAGGGGCTTGTAACAATACAAGGAAATCTGATTTCAAGATCCTTAAGAGGAAACCTATTCGGTAGAAGTATGAACATGGCGTGTATGTATTCTGGCAAGCTGAATCATTGAATCTGGATCAAAGCTAAGTTTACTGTATAGAAGCAAAGTTTGTATATAGCTTATTGTTTCACCACTGTGGTATTTTAAATAGTCGATAGTGATCGCTGTTACTCTGCAGTCGTCGAGATGCTTGTAACATTTCAAACGGATATTTGTTAAGTATTCGCATAATGCTTTCTTTGTAAAAGATCCAACTATTGTCTAATTACGGAAAACAGAATTATTGCTTGAAATCTTAAAATCCTCGATGTACCTAAAAATTTATCATAGGTACATATTACAATTGTTAAATTAAGTGTTTCGTATGTAAATAAAACCTCTGTTGGACATCATTTAAAATTTGTATACCTCTTTTAAAAATTTGTCACTCACTACTTTTATAAACCGGCCTGTAGCATGCCATTCTTCAAATGCCTCATCATACAGTGAACTGTTAGTGAATTCGACAATATTTATTGGTTGTTTGATATATCAGCTTTAAACATTACATTCCTTTGGTGCTATATCACATTTTGCTAAGTACTGTCAGTTCCTTTCATATTCTCTCTTTGCAGCATAAATAGTCATCATATTGAACTAGTTCATGATGCCTATTTTCACGGGACAAGTATATACACATACTTCTATAGCAACGTCCATTTAGCGACTACATAATTCACTCACTAAATAGATAATTCTTCGTTTAACTGAGCATCCATTTTTACAGTGCCTTTGTAAAGGAAGCATTGCTTGTAAAGTCTCCTGCTAGATGTTTCAGTGACAACTTGACTTATTAGTCCTTCTCCAAGTAACGCAAAAAGCCTTGGCAATCATGAATTCTTATTCATGATGGCACTCTCGACACTGGTGAAAGTCCCAGGTTGTCTTTGGTGTAAGCACTAAACTTAACTGAACAAGAGATGAATGAGATTCATGTCTTTCTTCAGACAAAATTAACTAGTAAGCATTGTCTGACAATTTTACAAATGGTAGACCTAATTCAATTTTCCAAAGTTTCACAGTAGTTGTCAGTTCTGTTTAAAGTGTGAAATATCTGGTGCATATATTGGAAACTCTTATTTCATCCTCTGTTTCTTTTCGTGTTTGTTGAACGGTTATCAGCTGAGCATCAGCTTTGTACAAAATTCCTTCCTCCTGGAGCCAGTGTGTAATCAGACTACGGTTTTCTCTCTTGTTTTTGTTTTTGATTTGGCAAACAAAAATAACCACATTCAAGTAAGTGTGTAAACAGTTATGGGTAGTTAACGACGCTGTAATGCCAATCTCCGTCCTCCAGGTTGGCATAGTTGTTGAGGGCAATAGTTTGGGAGTACCGTTCCACGACTTGTTTCCTACCTCTATATCAAGCTCATGAATGTTAAATAATCAGTACTCTGTCACGGTGCTGCAATTCCTTGCAATAACTAGACAACACATATTTAAAAGAAACACTAACCCGCAGGCTTCCTCTTGTTGAAACTGGTTCTCAGTATTCCAGGTTTTGAGTTGATTCCACCTATCTCGATTTTGAGCAAAACCCGAGACCAAAAGGTTCCGAGTCTGAGTAAAGCCGAGTTCAGGAGGCCTCGGTTCCAAGCCGAGTCCACCAGGATCCGAGTACGAGTCGAATACAATTATATTTTAGGACTCTTCTGTGATGAGTTGTAGTAGCCTATCAGTTATCTAACAAGGGCTGCCCAAGCAGGGGCCAGGTCCCCCATCGAGGGGAAGCAGCAACTCTAAACCCCGAATTGATGGATGTTCTGGAAAGGACACAAAGTAAACGTTTTCGGTGCCATTCATCCCCCAAGCATTTGGATTTACAATAAAAAAAGACTGAACATGTTTCGTTTTAATTGCAAAATTATTCTATGGAAGAAATAACTAGAAAATGTGGAGTTCTGTTGAAAAAAAGTAAAGAAACGGGTTCTATCGAAGAATCTAATTGTTGCGTTTTGAGGCAAATGAACTATTCGATGATGTATCCTAAAGGTTAACTTCATTTGCAAAAAGGAACTAGTCTTGCCTTTTGTTTTTGATTCAAACTTTAACACCTAATGTATTGGTTGAGTTCCATATCTTCTCCTACAGGTTTTTCTCATACTTTTTATATATAGGTGTTAGAGGGGTGTACTTGAATGCCATAGCATATTTTCCTAGTCACTTGTTAAAAAACTTACATGACGTTTTTAGGTATTCGGAAACAAATGTGGGTAATCGTAAAAGGAAAGGTTTGACCGAATTCCTTGTGAGCGGTACTACATAATAGTAAGTAAGCGTTTGCAATCTGATAAGTTCCAAACTAAGGGTTAGTCATAGATTAAAAGATCAAAGTAATTGAATCCCCATACCATAAATAGCACTTCCCTCCATATTGTTTGGTTTAATCACACCCTCCTTACACGATTTGCGTCCAACACATGTAGAGTTCAAAGCTAATGTCAGTTGTGTTTTCAAGGACGATGAAGGGTGGAGGCATATGTGGATATGTGTACCTAATTTGTAAAGCATAACAATTAGAAAAACATCATTGTTGTTCTAAATATCTATTACCAAGAGCTGTTGGACCACTGTCGTCGTGAATTCTCCCATTCATTCAAAGCGTATGCCTTTGCTAATTTTCTGCTACTCCAACAATGCTAAATTTGATATAAACTGTTAAGATTACGAGTCAAACGGGGGCTGTTTAACAAGCGTTCAGTAACATATGGGTGTAGTTAAAGATTTATCTGGAAATTTCTGTACTTTTAAATACCTTAAAGCTTGCAAGTGAAGCTTTGCTCGCCTGGATTCTGAGTCGGGCGGAACCACACACACACCACCAGAGCGGCTAAAGAGCTTATACCTCCAATGAGAAGTAATGGACTTGACGTAATTTCTACAAACCTAAATGCCAACATACAATTTTGTCTAAATCTGAAATTCCATGATCGCCTACGGCAAATCATCTTTTATTTGTTGTAATTTCACTACATGTTCAAGCGAAAATATCTTAGGTGTGAAATCTGATACGTACTTTTTGTTGTAAAATATCGTGAAAGGTGTTTTGAGGGACCAGTGGAAGTCCCATGTGTTTATGTGATGTAAAGCATAGTATGAAGCGCCAAACGCCAAAGGGGCAAAATTTTTTGATGATGGCTCCTTTTTCATGATGACGAGCAGTTTCCAGTGATGACGAACACTTTTTACGTGATGACGAGCACTTTTACAGTAATAATGAACACTTTTTGAAGAAAACAGGCTACTTTTACAGTGATGACGAACATTTTTTGAATGATGACGACCCAAAATGACATGATGACGGCCCAAAGTAATTGGATAATGGCGCAATTGCATTTAAAGGGAAAGGCATACAAAGAAAATAGCTTTCGTCGTTATTTAACCATTCAGTCTCACCAGTAAACTCCAACAATAGCTTTATCTCCTCAAAATATTATGCATTACAAGAGTTATGGATGTTGCATCATTTCAAATTTTAAAAGTTTAGGCCAACAAATTATTCTTGAGCATTAAATAACTGAATTTCTTTCCATAAGAACCTTATTTCTTGAAAAGAAAGCTACTGTACTATGGTGCATTATTTTGAATTGTCTATCATTCTGTATCTGTAAATGTTCGTGCTAAAAATATGACAATTTTCTGTGAAACAAACGCACTATTTTCCTTTAATAACGATGCAAAAGTACACGACTAAACACTTCTCATGCGATGACAATTTTTTACATCATGGCGTCTTTTAATTCTCCCTCCTGCCAAGTCGGCCCAAGACCAACTCGGCCCCAGACCAACCCGAACCCATGACAACTTGGCCCCAAGCCAATTCGGCCTCATGCCAACTCGGCTTCGTACCAACTAAGCCCCGAGCCAACTCCGCCTCATCCCAACTCAGCCCCCTGTCAATTCGCCCCCACGCCCACTTTGGCATCTAACCAACTCGGCCCTACTATGCAAAATCATGACAGAAATGTCTTCCAGTCACGGCTTGATAGAGTACTTAAAGACAGACACTCATCACCCTAAGCACATTTTGGGTTAGAGGTAACCAAAATTCTCAAGTGGTGACCGGAAATGAAATTTTGGGTACCTGAGAAAAAAAACCCTGTTTAAAATTTCACTGTCCTCATAATGATTACAAGGCCCTTTATGAACACTGGAAATAGCATGCGCATATAAAAAATCGTGGAAGGTATGGGCCAAAAATTCAAAATCGTTTTTATAATTAAATAAATTAAATTTATTTGAAAATTTTACTTTTTAAGAGTGAATTTTAACAAGTAAAAACATGGAACAATTGAGAAAAATGAAATTAACAAGAACAAACATTAATCACACAAATAAAAGAAATTAATACGATCGAATGAAAAGTAAAATAATTTGGTTGCAATGTTAAAAGAGAGTAATACGAAAACAGAAAACATGTACTTACAAAGACAAAACCAGAAAGAAAGTTTAACCTCTAAAAGCAAACCTCATATATTCGACAGTGCATGGTGTACTTTCATTTCAAACTAAAAGTACATGTAATATAAAAATGTGTCTAAGGAAAATACACAAATATCACACTTTATCCAATTTAATATATTACAGAAAAACTCAAAATCAAAATAGAGTAATTCACTTTCCTATAATTTTACCATCCCTTAACATATAGGCTACATCCATTTCTAAAATAAGCAAAACGAAACAGAGTGAATAAAAAAATACTGCATGCAGTTTTTACCTACCAAAACTACTAGTTTTTTGTTCCTAAATTCTTACAAGGATATCAAATTCTTATAGAAAGAAAGAAACAATCAAAATGTCTTTCGAAGTCACACAGAGGAGAAAAGACCACCTCAAAATAATTTTTTCATGTAAAAATAAGTTTGTGTAGTTTAAACTAATCTTGTTCACTTAAAACACCGTCATGCCAAATGAGTTTGGGAATTCCAGAACAACTTTGCAAGTGTCTAAATAAGATTTTGTATGCCAAAATGATTTTTTTTTTGTATGCCAAAGTGAGTTTATGAACGTGCCCGAAAATAAGTGTTTGACAAAAATACTTTAAGACGAGCTTACGTAAGTGCTCACCGAGCGTGTCTTGAGTAGAGACTTCCATTATCAAGGAAGACATTTGGATAGGTAGAAACCTTTGTGCATTCATTTAAAATAGTGTTAATGTTTTCCCATGTCTTTTTGGTATCATTTTTTCGTACTATTGAATATGTTTGTATAATGACTTTCTTTGCAATTCTCAAAATGTGATTCAGTTTATTACGATAAGTGTTGTAGTTTTCTCTATGACCCGCAGATGGTGACTTCAAGTATGTCTTGTACAGTCGGTTCTAATGTTTAATTGAGACAAACAATACTTTGTTACCCAAGGTTGTTTTTTCCTTTATATTAAACGTTTTGTGTACAGCGGGAAATTTTCTGAGTAGAGTTGGCAAAACTTGTTAAAGAATTGAACGCAATATTTACGTCATTTTCTTTAAGTACTTCGACCTACTCAGTGAGTGATAAACATGAAACAAAATTTTGAATGTTTCGTTGGGAATAATTCCTCGAATAGACTGGAATGTTATTTGAGACTGAAGCTAAGTTTTAAATTACAATGTAAAAAGATGGGAAAATGATCACTTAGATCAGTTATGAGAATTGCTTCATTTACCTTAGAACTTACATCCACGTTACTAATATTTTGAAAGGTCAATTTTGTAGTGTTGACTGTGTGAGTGCAGCACCCTCTGCACAGTGCACCAGGTCTTACGCAGTGATCAGTTACTTTAGGACGGGGTTCTATACTTACTGGTATTTCACTGTAAATTTGCTAAAACTCATGTAAATATTTCCAGAATATTAGCTATGGAAACTCCACAACTTATGTTTGTCAATTTCTTTCGAGTTTTATTAAGCTTCTTTGGGGTCTGGGTAGTATAATTCAATTTCTACAGCCTAAGCTTTTTCCTCGCCGGGTCTCGTCCCTCTCTACGTTTGGAAGAAGGAAGATTCACAACAGCAGTACGGAGCCGGACGTTACAATATGGGTTATTTATGGTATCGCTGGTCTTGCTTTGTCTTCCTTCGTCTTTCTTCGTCCCTCCTCGCTTCATAACGACTCCCTCGCAATGCTAGTCTTGGTCAGGACGTTATTATACTTTTCCCTGGTTGGAAACAAAATCAAAGGCGCTCCTTAAACATCATTTTGGGGGAGATTTTGCTTCAGAAATAGAGCTCAAGATTTCTGAAAAAGGAGAGAAGGCGCGCTTAAGATAGTCGCGAACGCGGCCACGTTGCGGGAATACTCATACGGAACTTGTATATGTACGCTAGCTAGCATTGCCATAGTCTTGGTCAAGACCCTAGTACTTAGTAAGTACTAGGGTCTTGTCCAAGACTATGGCAATGCTAGCTAACGTATATGTACAAGTGCCGTATGAGTATTCCCGCAACGTGTACGTACACGGGGTCGATCGAAACTCGAGGCAGGTCTGGACGTAGCCAAAAAAGGTACTCAGGGACGGTGAAGGGGCGAGATAACTTCCAGGGGCACGAATAATTTTCAGGAGGCGAATATACTTAAGGCATTAAGGTGATGGTTATATTCTATGAATAGGTGGGAGTTCGGGGTGGAACAGGCGAAAATTTTTTCTTTGATTGAAAATAAAAGTTTAATAGGCCCTTCAAGGAGAAAGATTTTGCTAACTTTTCTAAGGTCAAGTGAAAACCCCGTAGTGTCAGGGAACTTCAGGATTTAATTAGCCCTAAACGAACCAAGCAAACACGCCCAGTGTACTTCAGGCGAAATTTTACTGAGCTTAGAACAGAGGCCGCGCTTTGATCCTCTTAGGAGTATAACCTGCATGGGCTTTTTAACAGGTCTATAATTAAGGCAGTTTTAGATGCAATATAGACGTGTCAATTGTACCTACTCCTCCCGTTCTTTCAATCCCGCTCCATGGAATGAATCTATTCTTTCCGAGTGCCGAGAGAGGACAAGTAAAGCTTGAATGATAATTGGTGAAAGGTTAAGTTAAACTCAATTTATTTTCTGGTAAACGATTGGTGGTAAAGGTTATCTCGAAGGTGAATCACTATCCCACTGATGCATGCTTCCCAGAATAGCTGCGATGATATTACATTGTTAGATAAACAACGGCGATGCAGTTTTTTGTCAATACCCAGTGACCCTTCGCTTTAAATGTGACAATGAATAGGCTTCACATTACTATATGAGCACAGACACACTTTCGAGGTAGTGCTTCCAAGTACGTACACTGAGATATCTTTTGTTGCACCAGGGAGTTGAATAGCAACTCCCTGGTTGCACGCACTGACTTTAACTGTACACTCACACGCCATACGACATACCATGTGGTGGTCGCTCAGAATTAGATCCAGCTTTAGCGGCAATGAATCAAGCATGGGCAGTTAGTAGTATTATCTCAAAGCACGTTTTATGTGAATAATTGATAATTTTGCCTCTCTTTTCTACGAAAAAATTTACATCCAGCAGTCCGATTACACGATCAGCCTCTTATTTGCTGTGCAGGTCTACACTACAGTCGGTGCAGTACTGGCCGATGATCATGTTGAAGCAAGGAGTTGTTAGGTATGGAGATCCAACATTTGTCCTTTGAGACTAAGTGGATGCCGACATTAAGCTGCCTATTGTCTTGCTCTTGAAACTTCTCTAAGACTTGAAAGAGATTTGGTACTGAAGACAATAGTTTGGGGCGTCTGCTACATCTCAAACACTCATCATGATAAAATTTTAACCAATTGGCACCACATTGCCAGTCGTGAAGGAAAAAATTCAAAATTTTAAGCTTTGATCGTTGTTTGTGTCGTAGTTAACGTCATTTCAATTAACTTAAATGAAGACTTTCTTAAAACTCCCTATGCTGACAATGCTTGCTACTAATGCGGAAAGTCCAAGTGAAAATTGTGATGTTTTGGCAGGCTTGAACAATGTGTCAAGATGACGACCCATCAAGGTTTTAGAAACACAAAGAATTTATATTAGTTACACGTATGTGGACAGTCGTTTAACTCAAAACGTTTACTGAAGCTTAGCCTTTATCGGCAAAGAGGCTGCACTTCAAAGTGACGTGTTAACAATCACTTTTGTTTCTGGATTACTTGGGTTTGAAGGGAGCGGACCATTATTAGAAAGTGTAAGTTAGAAAAGGCTAAACAATGGAAATAAAGAGACCTGTCAATCAAATTTTCTTACCTGAAAAGGGATTAAGTTACTTTCAAGTACATTTGAACATCGGATCTCCTTTCCTAACAACTCCCTTGTTGAAGCCTGTGGTGCCACGGCTGTCGTATTTATTACGCATGGTACATGACCGTTAACTCTTGCGCGCTGCTCAAAACGCGCTCGACCAGTGGTTCATAGTGCTCGTCATTAAGGTATTTTTGTGGAACAAACTTATTTTCGGGACGAACACCAACTTGTGTTGACATTCGCAAGATTATTTAGGCATAAGAAAGCATCTTGGCATTCGTAACTTATTCTGGTATGCACGAACTTATTTTAGCATAAACATAACCTAATTTGATATGAAAAAACTTATTTTTGGATAGTGTTTTCTGTAAAACATCGAAAGAAGTTTCTTTTTCTTTAAATTTGACATTCTTGTAATGTATTTAGGGTAAATTTGTATTTTGGCAAATAAAAATTACATGCACAATAAGTAATTTAAACTAATTCTATTTTGTTTTGGTTTATTTAGAAAATGAATTTTTACGTTAACGGATGATAAAATTTAAGAGAAGTGAGTTATTCTATTTTTGCATTCTAGGTTTTATTTTTTGTACGCTGTACTGGAGTAAGCATGTGTTTGTTAACTTTTCTTCAAAAATTTCGATATTATGGTGTACGGTTACATTAAAATGAAACTTATAACATTAAGGGCAGAATACATTGCATTTGCTTTCTGGTAAAACTTTCTTTCAATTATGTTTTGTACGTACCAAGTTTTTAAATTTTCGTACAACTTTCTTTCTAATTTGGTATTCACTACTAAAATATTTTATTTTCTTTTAGTCTCGTTAGTTGTTATTGAATGCAATTGCGGCGTCATTAAATTACTTTGGGCCTTAATCATGTCATTTTTGCCATGTACTTTTGCATCGTTATTACATGCAATAGTTTGTGTCGTCATAATTCAAAAAGTGTTCGTCATCACTGTAAAAGTGCTCGTCATCATAAAATAGTGTTCGTTATCACTGTAAACTGCTCTTCATTATGAAAAAGGAGCAATCATCGAAAATTTTGCCCTTTTGGCGTTCCATATTCAAGATGAACACAATAAGAAAAACTGCTTATATCAACGAAAACGTTGCAACGATAGTAAACTGTACTTTTCCCATTACGCTTTTAGTAAGGCAATAAAACTTAAGCGAAAGTGTTTGGCATTCGAGTTACACTTAGCCTATGATACATCAAAAGACGTTGAAATACCGTAATACATCTGTTGTAGTTTAGAGGTTTCCGTGTGAAACAATCAAGAGCTTTCAATTAAGTCGTTGTTATTTAAACAAGGAACTGTTCTTTTAGTTTCTTTTATCATCACTGCGGCCCATTTGAATTAGATCAAGTGTAATTTCCGCAACGTTTGGGGCAACCAGATGGTCGTTACAATAAACATGAAACTGAAATTGTTGTAACGTTATATTTCTAATAAGGACACTAGAGCAAACTTCAGTGTTGCATATTCCATTGAAGGCACAGAGTGGTTTCAAAACTGAAAGATCTATTTACATTAGTCATGAATTTCTAGTAGCTTTTCTTTCTTTTTCAGGGGGTATTATACAAAGAAAGGTTTACATTGTGCAACAAATGGCATCTCAAAACCAAGCATACTTGCTTAAACCAGGGAGTCTCTGGCAACTCCCTGCTTAAACAATTGCATGTGTATCCCGACTTCGTCCGTTTTAAATGAAAAATCAAACAACACCCGGTATTTCCACAAAGAATAAATCAAAACCATTCATTTCATAAACCAGTTTTAACAAAAGTATAGATTGGTGGGAGCAATTTTGCTTTAAATGTCTCCTTACACGCAGTTCACATAAATTTAGGAAAGAAGTAGGAAATATTTCTACTGCTGTTGACTATATGCGCCTTATGAGAATACTAATGCAATGCGACCCATAGCAATTGTAGCGACTGCGCTTTTATGTATAAATGGCACGCATGTCTTAATAATGGATGAATAATGGAATTTATGATTTAACTCATCCAGTTCATTTATTAGTTGCTCTTGTGGAAAATGGCGTCGACTTCTGTGAAGGTAATGGACTGAGTACAGGTCAACAAAAAGTTGCTTGCCCTTTCCGCTTTATAAACTCTTGCAAGTTTACTATAATTATGTAAACTTAAGAAGGACTAATTAAAGAGCACTAATTGCTGTGAAAACTCAAAAGAGGATTTCCGGAAACAGGACTTGTTTTCGACGCCATATTAGTTACAATACTTTCCACAGAATCTTAATATTCATTTCTCCAAAGTGTGAAAATCAAAGAAACTCATCCCAGTTCCTAAAAAGGAAGCCAAAAGACTAAATCCAAACAGAATCGTGACTTAATTATTATAGTGCGCGTAAGCGCTACAATGTTGGCATTATCTGCCAAGCAGGCGGTTCCTGCACAGCCGCCAGTTGGCAAAGAAAGTTGCATACTGGAACCATGTGTTACAACCGATAATGTAAAAATCAACCGATAATGTAAAAACGACCGATAATGTAAAAAAAATTTACCGATAATGTAAAAACAACTGATAATGTAAAAAAAAATTACCGATAATGTAAAAAACTCTTTGAACCGATAATGTAAAAAACAATTTACCGATAATGTAAAATCTGTTCTAAGGACGTTTTCATATAGAATTGGAAACGTGGAATTTTATCCAGAAAGTCATATGTTAATTCAGAAAGGTCGCAGTCATGCCCCAGGGGAAGGGGCTCTCACCCCTATTTTACCGTGCGCCCTTTTGAAGGTATATTTCCCTTATAAAGGTACATTGAAAGACAGCAGAAGAATTAAAGGTCACTTTTTCTCAATTGTCAAGGCCAAATACATAATGCTATCATATTTCTCCTTCATATACTTAAAGCGCCCTCACTCCCCTGTTGTTCCGCAAGCTCACCAAAAAAGAACATATCTACGATAAAAAATATCATGAAAGAACTGCAACTATTTTAATACATAAAGGTGGGTCATATTGATGGCACAGCTTATTTGCATAGGTCTATGGCCCAATAGAGGGCGCCCTCCAATAAAAACCAGATATTTCAAAAACTGAAGGACTGGAAATAAATTTTTCGAAATGAGCTTGCCACAAAACCCAGGAGTGTTATTAACGTTATTCTTAAGCTGAAGGAAGGTTATCCCTCTCACCCGTTCCCCTCCCCAGGGGAAGAAGGGATGAAATCGAAGCTACTCACGCTTAATAAGAATTGCGTCCTAGAGGTTATATTATCGACCACGCTGATCACAGATCCAAAGTCAGTCGTCCCGTCTCTCGGTCGTAGCGGGATGTGCGGGCCGTCAAAAGGCCCACTTTTAGGGTCAGTGTCCCCAAGAGCATATTTTAGGCATTTCAAAACACCCAGTTTTCATACTAGAAGGTTGCCAATTAAAATTTACGAATATGATTTCGATTGCACTTGTTACATGTGGAGTGAAAGTTTTCCCTTCCATATATTACACTTGAGGATTGTTAGGGTGTGCTCCTCCTACTAGCTACAGGGCGCGTTCAAAGCTGAAAAACGCATGTTTGCCAAGTAATGCAAACATTTAATATACCCGACCCGCTCCACATGTTTTCGACTTGCTCTCATAAATCGCCAGTCCAAACCCAACCAGGGCAGTCTTTCCCAAACGCCCTCCCTATGTTAAACAGGACACATAGTCCTATCACTTTTCTAGTTTGAAGGGGTAACTTAAGGGTTGGTTAGAGAGAGGCACCTTCCCCGGGGGTAAAGCGAAACACGGCCCCCAAATAAGTGTTAGCATATACGGAAAAAATGCGTTTTTTTCAACTAATGCATACAGCGTAGCTAGTAGGAGAAAGAACAGGCTTGTGACTCACAGGAACGGTAGGCCAGTGCAGTGCATGACCTTTTGACAGGGTAATTGCCTTCCCACTGTCATCTCGGAGACAGGAGCCTTCTCCGGAGGTAAGGCGCAACTCGCCCACGTTTTAGTGATGCCATAAATGGAAGGGAAAACTTTCACTCCACATTTAACATGTGCAATCGAAATCATATTCCTAAAGTTAATTGGTAACCATCTAGTATGAAAACTGGGTGTTTTGAAATGCCTAAAATATGCTCTTGGGGACACTGACCCTAAAAAATGGGCCTTTTGACGGCCCGCACATCCCGCTACGACAGAGAGACGGGACGACTGACTTCGGATCTGTGATCAGCGTGGTCGATAATATAACCTCTAGGACGCAATTCTTATCAAGCGTGAGTAGCTTCGATTTCATCTCCTTCTTCCTCTGGGGTGGGGAACAGGTGAGAGGGAATAACCTTCCTTCAGCTTCAGAATAACGATAATAACACTCCTGGGTTTTCTGACATGCTCATTTCAAAAAATTAATTTTCAGTCCTTCAGTTTTTGAAATATCTGGTTTTTATTAGAGGGCGCCCTCTATTGGGCCATAGACCTAGGCAAATAAGCTGTGCCTTCAATATGACCCGCCTTTATGTAATAAAATAGTTGCAGTCCTTTCATGATATTTTTTATCGCAGATATGTTCTTTTTTGGTGAGCTTGCGGAACAACAGGGGATTGAGGGCGCTTTAAGTATATGAAGGAGAAATATGATAGCATTATGTATTTGGCCTTGACAATTGAGAAAAAGTGACCTTTAATTCTTTTGCTGTCTTTCAAAGTACCTTTGTAAGGGAAATATACCTTCAAAAGGGCTCTGTAAAATAGGGGTGAAAGCCCCTTCCCCTGGGCCCTGGGGTATAACTTAAGACCTTTCTGACTTAATGTATGACTTTCTGGATAAAATTTCACGTTTCCAATTCCATGTGAAAATGTCCTTAGATCAGATTTTACATTATCGGTAATTTTTTTTTAAATTATCGGTAGACGAGCGTTTTTACATTATCGGTAAATTGTTTTTCATTATCGGTTCAAAGAGTTTTTTACATTATCGGTAAATTTTTTTTACATTATCAGTTGTTTTTACATTATCGGTAATTTTTTTACATTATCGGTCGTTTTTACATTATCGGTTGATTTTTACATTATCGGTTGTAACACCTTGCAGCTTCAACGCGCTGCACTTTTGGCATTATCTGACGAGCAGGCAGTACGTACTGTAAAGCGACATGTTGAGAAAGAGAGTTGCATACTAGTTCCGTGCAGCTTCAAATGTTGGGTACTAGCCGTTCAGTCAACTGAACTCTACTCGATTAAAACACTACAGCCCTGCTCGGGGTCCCTTCCAACTTATTCTTGCGCACAATAAATATTAATCTCATTAGAAGACCCCCATATAATAGTCAAACTGTTAGTATTTTAGAGTGGCTTTCACCTGAGCTGGTGGATGTAATTGTTTAACAAGAAGACTGAAGGAAGAGTTTTCACTGGCGGTGAAATTGATAATAATGCTAAACAGTCAGGTGCGGATGGATTGACAATATGTAACCAGTCTCCGTATATTCTATCCAGTCTCCGTATTTCTATGGCCTATTCCTAGTTAATTAGGCGTATGCATGTCACAACTTTGTCCTTGCACATGATTTAAAACAGTCTAAGACGGGGCCAAATATTCCCTCGGACAGCTTGTTATTCAGTTATTGGTGAAATAGTGTAACATGTAGATGCAATGTCATTATTGTACTACAAAATTTCAACATCTACGACCTTTTCCAAAACTGCGATAAATCCAGCGTAACAGGGATATTGCGGATGAATTTAGTGCATGCAATGTCCAACTCGCTCGATCCGTGCCACGACCCGAGCCTATGGGGTCGGTCGGTGACACGTCACTTCCGCACAACGACAATGTGTTGGAGTGAAAACAATTTATTGCGCGTAAAGTGTTCCCATATGGTCATACTGTAGTCAGTTGTTGTTTTCAATTCAAAGTCGCTAGGGTAACGGGGAAAGACCCAGATGACCGACCGACCGACCCCATAATCCCATATGATCTAGGCCTGTACTGCGCTTGGAAACGTTTCTTTTATGAAGATGTTTTTAGTCCAAATGAATTATCATACTACTCAACCGATCGTAATTTCAACTTTCGTGTGAGAGGTAAAATTAAGGGAAAGGCATAAAAATTATGATTCAGTTATGCAAAGTTGGTGACGAAAGACCGTGAAGTGCTCTGATGTTTATTATAACGCTAAGACTGCCTGTGGTACTAACGTTAGGCCTAGGCTATGGCTATGATGGGAAACCCCAACCAAAGCGAGTACAAGGTCAGCAGACTACCAACAAGTTTGAGTATGGAACGAGATAAAAAACAAAACAATGGTGATGCAATGTAAATGATACAGGCTAGGGCTAGCCAAGACAGAACCTAACAGGCTGAAGGCTACTCTAAGAAGAAGAGCGTTAAGCCCGTCTACATCATACATGATAGATTCATAGTAGGCCCAGTGTTGTAACGAGTCACCCTTGGGTCGAGTCACAAGTCAAGTCAAGTCAAGTCAACTTTGGTCGAGTCGCAAGACAAGTCAAGTCATTCACCACATTGCTCGAGTCAAGTCAAGTCAAGCACATTTTCAAGTCAAGTCAAGTCAAGACAGGAGCCAAGTCAAGTCAAGTCAAGTCAGACATTTTGGTCGAGTCAACTCGAGTCAGTTGCCGTGTCTACAAATTAACACAAGTCACACTATCACATAATCAAGCAAATTTAAAACTGGTATTTTTTCTTTGGTGTGACTTCAGACAGCTGGTTCCTTTCAGCCTCTTCTGAAGTGTACCTGTCACTGACTGCAATCTGTTTCTATGGTATGCTCTAGGTACATTGTTTTCACATAATTTAAAGTTATTTTGCATGTAAAGTTACTCTACATGCAATTTGCGAGGAGTACCCTGCTACTAAGGTACCACGCGTAGCTTGCGCCCAAACCCAGGAATGCTGAAACTACTCGAGTAAACAATGTTAATGTATATCTGCTGGCACAATCTCAGTTTCATTTTGCAACGTAGGCCTACCGTTAGATGTCATCGTCCTACTGTCCTAGAATCCACAGCCTGGCTACGCCATGGTGTAACATACACTTTAATCTAACGAAGTAGTCAAGGACGTAGCATGTAGCACTATACAACTCTCGGCAATAAACCCTTTCCGTCAATAACGAATAAAAATGGCCACAACGACCGGGGGGGTTAATGTCTGAAAATGGGGGCGCAAACCCTTGTGGACTGCGAAGGCCGAGACTTTGAAGCAATAATTTTATAAATTTGAGATCTAGAACTCAGAGTAGGTGCGCGCGAAGCCCGCTGAAAAAAATCGCAATTTCAGACTTTTAGCGATATGAGTAATAAAAAAGCTAGGAAAAGTATCCTCAAGGAGAGGACTCTTGCACCCCCCTTCGCTAAGCGCCTGTTCCATATTACGGTCCGGAAATGGCACTTTCTCGCCCCTTACAACTTGCATCTAAACAATGTTTAAAAAGTCGGTAAATTTACACAAATCAATGGTGATAAAAATTTTGCTTTGCAAATTTCTGGGGGAGGGGAACTTCCTCTGCACTGCGTAAAGCCATGGGGAATTCAAGGGTTTCAAAGATAATGGAAGAGTCTGTACGAAGCTATGAAAAGCCAGATGTTCTACAAGAAAAAAACCCGGAATCCCAAAACAATATTCAAAACGGGTGCGCGTGAAGCGCTCCGAAGAAAACACATTGAGATATTTAATTGTAGCCTATTGTTTTTCTTTGATTTTAAATGCAGTATTGTTTATTTCATTAAAAAATTCCTACTTTCCCCAGGTGCCTGTTCTTTCCATAGAGCAGGATACAGGGCCCTATATCCTGCTCTATGGTTCTTTCTTTCATTTTTCATTTTTGTTGATGCTCTGGGACGATCCCCCTCAACCGATTTTATTAGTGTGAAAAATAAGGTAGTGTCGATTTTGAAGGTTATCAGGTTATAGAGTATAATTATGATAATGTAAAAAACAATGAAATGTTATTCGGGTAGTTTTTACATGGACATGACCAAGGCCATCGGCAGTTTAAATGCCATGCAGGGAAGTAATTTCACTGGAGGCTACATCTTGGTAAGTTATGGCCGGTGAAACCTTTAACCGCGAGCGCCCAAGGTGTGAACCCGGACTGAGGCTGGAGACTGAGTAATGTTTTTTTTTTTTTTTTTGAAATTTGACGGCTTTTGCGGCAATTCTGGACAATTCCTTGAACAAATTCTGCTAATGAAATAGGTTTCTTATGAGAATCGCAACTTTAAGATAGTAACCGTAAGTCAATTTGCTGAGGATGCATGATGGCACTTGGTGGGGAAAGTGGACAGGAAGAGGTGTAGCGAGGGTTTTGGAAATGGTAATTTACTCAAGCTGTCTTACAGGAAATAATAACGAGGCAATTCCACCAAAGTTTTCCTACGCACAGCCGCACAACAGTACTTATGAGACCAATTTATATCAGGCTCATGCGAAGAACGCCGAAAAATTTATGGAGAATTGTGATTCCCTATACATGGGTAGTGTTCAGGATTTTGTTTGCAAGGACATGTGTGCATTTAATGACGTACAGTACTTTCAGTGACTTATTTCAGAGCTTCAAGTCACAATAGTGTGGCGCGTAGGAGACGCCCACGCTTTGAAAGAAATTTTACGGTGCCAGACAAAATTTTCAATTGTATTAGCCAGTTTTCTCTGGGGGTGCGCGCGGAGCGCGCAGAGAAAAATCTCCCTAGCATTTTTATATTTGTTAGTTAGATGAGGTTTTACCGCTCAGTTTGTAATCAATTGGTTTAAGTCGGGCCGGCCAAGGCTTTTTTCCAGTAGTGGCTCACTGGCTTTTTTTCCTACTCCATTGCTACTCCAACAAGTTCCTGTAGGATCCTTACAAGAATTATGCTTGGAATTTTTTGGCGGCTGCATATCCATCCTGCATTTTTATTTAAAAAAAAAACTAGAAAAGATGAGTATACTACTGAAAAGTCAGCTCCTTGTAAACGCCCCGCTGGTTCGACGTTGGGCCAGTGTCGGAATTCCACCGTTGGGTGGTACATGTTGGTACAACGTTGGGCCAATGCATTTCTACCAACGGTTGGACACCTTACGCTGGCCCAATGTTGGCCCAACTACCATCAGCCAACCGCGACCAGTACCAACGATCGCCAACCATATGACAATGTTGGCCCAACGTAAGTGTGCTATCTGGGATGGTATTTGATTTTAATGTTTTTCTTCATTGTTGCAAAATTTAATCATAATAGGCTATTGAAAATTCTCTTATAGTTTCTCTTGTCTCGATTTCTTTCGCTACACTGTAAAAACGGTGTTTAGGAATTAAACACTTTTCTAAACACTTTTTTGCCCCACTTTGGAAACATGTTTACACTCTAAATACGTTTAGGAATTAAACAAATTATGTTTCACAAAGTTTCCAAAGTGGGGGCAAAAATTGTGTTTAATTCCTAAACACGTTTTTTAGAGTGTAGTCTTATTTATTTTTTTATTATTTGTAAGCTCTGGAAAAAAGGGGGAGCAAGTTCCCCATTGCCTACCGCAATCCCGACTATGACAGCGAAAGTTGGGTTTGCTTGATGGATGCATGTGCACGTACATAACATACATGGCCCGGACTGCTATCGTCGGTACTGTGTACTGTGGATATCATACTAACAACGCCACCTGATGAACAATGCTGTACACGGAGAATTACAATCAGTCCTAGTCCTCAGTAAAGGACTGTATGGTCCTTCGCTGGGAGCTCACTATACACAGTCCTTACGACGACCTCTGCAAATGGATCGGGGGAGGGGGGATCGGCCGTCTTTATGATGTTGAAATTGACTTTCTTCTCTCAGCAAAATTTGGACGTAAAATCTTAATTTACTACCATGACTTTTCTTCTCCAGATGTTACAGGACTATTACAGTTTTTTTTTTTTTTTTTGATCACTGAGATCTTTTTGAAAGGGCCAAAAACTTGAAATTAGCAAGTTTTTTGTGCCTTAATATTTACTGTGTGACTAAAGGAACTTTGTTTACATCAGTATGCTAATAAGCTACATTCTTACGTCAGTATGGAATATTTGCAGAGGCAGTTGTCATGTGTATGTATAGGAACTACAGTAGTAAAGTTTTCTGTGTGATGTCACAATGTTACGCACACGGCATTCTGATATCGACAAATATTTCGAACGCAACAGCCTACAGTAAATTTTACGAAGTGGCAAAGTTATTGATTTTATTTCAAATTTTCGGAACTTTTCAGAGGTTAAAAGTGATCAAAAGCAACTGCAATATTAGTCACAGAGTTGGAAAGGTAACGTTATTGCAGTCAAATAAGGACTTAAGGTCCTAGCTTTGCTATAAGACAAAAATCAATATCGACCAGCATTGTGCTAGTCGAAGACCGCGGATTTCTAATGGGTCGTTGCAAGGACCATGTATAGATAGGGAGCTATCGGCGACCGGCTAGACTCGGTTTCAGCCCACGAGACCAAAGGTCCACGAGACCAAAGGTCCACGAGACCAAAGGTCCACGAGCCCAAAGGTCCACGAGACCGAAAATGAAATAGGGTTCACGAGACCGAAAATGAAATAGGGTTCACGAGACCGAAAATGAAATAGGGTTCACGAGAACGAAAATGAAATAGGGTTCACGAGACCGAAAATGAAATAGGGTTCACGAGACCGAAAATGAAATAGGGTTCGCGAGACCGAAGGTCCGCGAGGCCGAAATTTAAAACAGCTCGCGAGACCGGAACTTTTAAGGATATAATTACGTGCACAGTTGTGTAACAGAATTCAGCTGAGGGGAATCATGACTTTGTGAACGATGCTCCGGGAGAGGAAGGCGTCTAACGGGAGGATTCTCCCCTCCCCTTTGAGATGATTTTTAAATAATTTTGAGTGCGGGTGAAAACTTTGGAAGTAAAAGTTGGCTTTATTTATTCTTGCCAGGGGTTGGGCCATGACCCAATTAACCCCTCGCTACGTCACTGTACGCGGCCACTATTTATTACGTAGGTACGCCTTATTACAAAAAAACAAAACGATTCGTACGTGATAATTAGTACTATATGCAAACCTTTTCTCACTTTCGGTCTCGCGGACCTTTTCTCATCTTCGGTCTCGCGGACCTTTTCTCATTTTCGGTCTCGTGGAATAACCCCCTACACACATGACTTTACTGAGGACTAGACCACTCCCACCAGAGTTGCACAAGCAATATTGTTGGAATTTTTAGAGGCAACAAAATTATTATGGAGAGCAAAAATAAACAGACTCACATTTTAATAATTTCATTTTGAAGTATTCACCCATGGATTAAAATCTAGTACAACGAAAGTCCCTGAAATCAGACCAAGAATCATGCAGATGGCAACCCTGTCTGTGCAAGATGTTTTCCGATAGAAACCACTGAGGTTGGTGTTCGTAATGGTCCATGTCTGTAATGCTGTGTACATAGTATGACATGCTTCAGCAACAGTCAGTGCGGATTTGTCGAACTACCGCGGCCCGTTTGTTGTCAAGTGACAACTATACTATAGGCATGCAGTGCTGGTACTAATTTCACACGTGCACTGTATTGAGGCCGCGTCTACCTCGCGATATGCAGGTAGCACAGCCCAGAATTGGGTACATTTACAAACATCAGAGTCGCATCAAAGGGACTCGAGTCGCAGAAGGAGACTCGAGTCATTTTCCCTGACTCGAGTCTTCAATTGGACTCGAGTCATGCTATGCTTGAGTCCGAGTCAAGTCAAGTCATTTTAGGTGGTGACTCGAGTCAAGTCAAGTCATTTAGGGTCCAGACTCGAGTCAAGTCAAGTCATTTTGGCTGATGACTAAGTCAAGTCAAGTCAAGTCAAGTCAAATATGCGACTCGAGTCGACTCGAGTCCGAGTCATTGACTTGACTTGTTACAACACTGAGTAGGCCTAGCCTAAGTTAGGCCTACGCCTACATTTGTCCATGAATATCGTCTTACAAATGTTTGAACACTTGGCGAGAAGATGGAACATGCAGCTAAAAGTAAAAAATTTAACATTTCATACATGTTGGACTTTGTTCAAAGTTGTTTGAAAAGCAGTCCAAGCGATCAAACGTTTCTGTCAGCATTGTTATACAAATGTGAGTTGATTTTTGACCAAGTGTATGATCGTGTAGCCTAGATGGAGCTTCAAATAATTGGTCTTAGTAAAATGAAAGGTGACAAATCTTTGCTGCTATGTAGCGTTAACCTTCTTGGTACTTGAAATTTCTCACACCGGTCTGTTGAAGTAAAGTAATTCTAGCCTTAGCTGACTTTGAGCAGGGAACCTAATAAGATCACTTGCGCATTGCGTGTGAACCTATAGCCATGTGTGTAATGTGTGACTCCTGTTCACAAACAGTGTTTTGGCACAGTAGTAGAATCATCCTTACAAACACAATAGGCCCACATGTGTACGTGACTCACAAAGTTTGAATGTTTCCATGTAGCATGCCTCCACCATACAGGCCTTAGTTAGGTCTAACGTTACTAAAGGCTCGAGCCTGACAAGGAACTGTAAACATAAGGTTAGCGGTCAGCCATGGTAACAAGCTCTTCCTACCTAGGTATCCTCCTTAGCCTTTCTGCTGACAGTTTAAGCCTCAAATTTTTCAAAAATGGAAACAATAGTAATAGTATGCGGAGAAATGGCATTGTAGAAACTGTGAATGACACTCTGGGCAGGATTCACAAGAACTTCACAGTTGCAAGTAGAAATAAATATCGAGCAGGAAAACCAAGAGCCCTTTCGAAAGCTTAGCACTCAGTGCAGCATTTAAATGTGACGCTTGCACTAAGTTGCTACCATAACGAGACGGCTTCCTGAAGGAACAGATTTGATTCATATATGTAGTTTCCTCACTCACGAATGAACTTTCAAAGAGGGACATGCACTTTCAGGAAATTCTGTTAAAAACTGAAACTTTGCAGAACGATTTGTTTTAAAGATTGAAGATTTTCGAGTAACTTTTTTTCGTTTTTGTTTTTGTTTTTTTTTTGTTTGTTTTTTGTTTGTTTTTTGTTTTTTTTAAAAAACCGAACCTTTATTTATGAAGCAAATGAAGTTTTGTTAAATGACAATATATTTATGTGGAATCAGCAAAATAAAAATACTGTAAAAATGTCTGTAAATTTACAGATATTTTAAACAGTGCAGTAAAATTTGGTTAAGGAAACAGAAAAAAATTATTTCTCAAATAAACAGAAAATACATCCAACATTTTTTTATTGTCGCAATACAAATTGTCTGTAAAGATACAAAAAAAAATTCTGCTAAAAGGAAAATACACAAAAGTTAAGTAAAAATGTCTGTAAATTAACTGAAAAAATCAAACGTGTGAAAGATCACTTTTTGATCCAAAGGGATATTTTGTTGAGTTATATGAATGGTCATGGGCAGTGGCGTAGCCAGGGGAGGGCGTGGGGGGGGGGGGGGGGCGACAGCCCCCCATGAAAGCTTGTCGCTCCCCCCAGTCGCCCCCCCCCCCACTGGCGATCTGGGCCAAAAAAAAATTCACTCAACTCACTACTCAACTTGATAATGATATACGATATATCTATTTTTTTGCTCTGAAGAGGGCAATTTCTCTTATAAATGACCCAAAATTTTCGGCGCGCTTCGCGCGCTGTGAATTACTCTTGTTTCTCCAGTATATTGTAAGTTCCATTCCACATAGCTAGATAGCATAAGTCCTGTTCACTTTACAAGTTACACGGTAGGCAGAGTACACAGTTTATATAGAGATGATAGTAAATATCATCCCAAGATCGCAAAGCCTATAGTTGCTGTTATCTTGTGTGTGTCATACGGTACGGTCGGTTGCTGAGCTACTCACGGAGCAAAGTTTGGCTATTTCATCTGGTAGTCCAGGCCATTGGGGGGCTGTACGGGCCGGGGGGGGGGGGCCCAGCCGCCCCCAAATGTCAGAAACCTGACTAAATCGGGCAGATATTTTGTCCTCATTCGGGCGGAAAATTGGACATTTAAATTCTATACTCCAGACTCTGAGGCAGGGGTGGGCCAGGGTGGCTCCAAGAGGACAATTTCCTTTAATCAGAACCCAAAATTTTTGGCGCGCTACGCGCGCTTTAGATTCACCAGTTTCTTCAATACTTCCATTCCACATAGCTTAGTATAGCATGAGTCCTGTCAACCTTACCAAAAAAATGTAGGCACAGTACACAGGTTATATGAACAGGTCGTCATAGGGATGCATCCATAATTCCCGCAAAGCCTAGTAGCTGTTCTCTGGTGTGTGTCATGCGGTAGGGTCAGTATGTGAGCGACTCACCACAGAGACAAAGTTCTGGCCTATTCATCAGGTGTAAGTCCCAGGTGATAGTACGGTGAACGTAGACACAATGTAATTTTTCTCATCCGATTCGGATCGTCCCAAACCGTGTTTTTATTTTTTTGTCTTTGTACTCACAAATTGATTTCATCCGGGTTTTGTGTAAGCCTACCAAAAATGTTTCACGCGATTCGCGCACTTTGCACGTGTCCAAAATTCAGATATCAAAAGAACACTATCAGTGCACAACTCGGCTGTTAAAGTATTAAGTAATGTTATGCCAAATATTATGTTCCTGCATGGGCGTTTGGATAGTTCGGCCTCATTTTCAGATCCCTTCTCACCACCCCTCACATAAAGGGTTAGCTGTCGGAACTTGGGGTCACTGGCATGACCCGGCCCCTGGGGGAAAATTCTAGTTTCGCTACCCATGGTCCATTTAAACTATATTTTGGCTTTCAAAAGGATCGTTTCTGCAATAAAACCCAAAATTTTCGGTACGCTCTGCACGCTCTCCTCCTCATTTAGGTTACTTATAGCTAAATTTAGTACAAAACCCTTTTCCTCCTTTTCAGTTGTAAACTATGAATAAGTAGACATACATGGATTTATGTGTGCTGAAAGCTCGGAACATTTTTCATATCATTTCGTCGATAACCGATAGTTAATGTTCTTTTGTGACTGTCCGTGCGGCGTACGGCTAAGTGATTCTAGAAGGGAAGTACAATATACGTTATATGCAAGATAAAGCGACCAAAACTGCTCGGACAATTGACGCTATATAAGCTTAATAAGTAGGAGGCCTCAGACTTTTCTAATGTAAGCTTACCCAAAAAAAATTTTCGCGCGCTTCGCGCACTTTGCAATTTTCAGAAGTTATCAGAAGTTAATTCTGAAGTCATTCTGCTATTGCACAAGTCGTTTTGTTTTGTATTTCTGGGGAGTTCATATTTTCAAGCACAGCAGGGTTTCTGTCGTGTTACTTGCAACTTCACCGAGAATCAATGCTACATGTTTTGCGTCTCTATGTACCATTCATCAGGTATTTGTTTGTATGTAATGAATGCGTAAGATGATTAAAACAAATAGACTAACGAACGAAACGACTAAAAGGGAAACGAAGTTAGGAATTCCGGGAGAAACATGAATCAGTGCCTTTTGCTTTCTCTAGTATATACAAACATTTTATGCAATATATCAGTAATGGACATGTATAGTACACAGATTTTCCTTCAAATCCCCCCCTCACCAACCCCTCAAAAAAAATTCGGGGATGTTCATGTCAGCTTGGTGGGTCGGCTGGCCTCCGCGACGAGGGGCAAATCCTAGCACCACACCCTGTTGCTGTGAATCTACAAAGAGACCAATGGTATGGTGAACTATCACAATTTACATACGCCGAATGCAATGGTTTATCATAAGGCATATTAAAGTACCCACCATAGTCCCTAGGCCTAGGTGCGTGGCTTTTGTCCACTGAACAGTGTCGAGTAATCAGTATGTGCAGCAGGAAACTAGCCCACCGCTACTATGCCGTGAGAATAAAATATAAATGAACTTTATCTGTTTTTTCACGAAAATTGCACATCTTGATGCTACTATCAAGCTAGTGGCAAGTGCCATTTCCGGCGATCTTGGATGTATTCAAAATCTCACAATTTTTTCTTGGTACGCTCCGCGCCAACTCATGGCATGGCGCTCCGCCTTAGATAGTACAGGCGCTCCCTCCCATGCAATGATCAAGCCCCCCGAAAGCCCCCCGACTAAAAAAAATCCTGTGCAACGCCACTGGTCAATGGGTGGGAGGAAATTTGGGTCTCCATGGTTTCGTTTCCTGCAATTACATTCTTTTATAATACTAATGCCGCTTTTTCATTTTTTTATTATTTTGATATACTATTTCACTTTGAATTTGTGGAAAAGCGTAATTACTTTTGGTTAAATGCTGTGTTTCGGAGCAAGAGAAATAAAAAAAGGTTCCGTTTAGAGCAGGAAAGACAATTGATAAGCTGAAGAAGGAATTATCTTTGAATATAAACTTACAAACAGACTAAACAGATGTCCATCATTCCTCTTATTGTAGATAGTACAATACTTTTTGTAATTGTCCCCAGTTAACATGAGGCTTAATGTTTTAGTTTTAAATTCATTGACAGTTCCCTCGTTTGGCTCTATATCAATTTTTTCCAACAATCATTTTTTTTACAGCCCAAGACTGTACATTATGACATAACATAAACTGTGTGTTTGTACAGTTTTTATTAATTTATTTTTCACGGAGATCTACTGTAAAAATCGAATAACATATTTTCCTGTTTTAGTTCCTTTGAATTTATGTACCTTTACAGCGACTTTTTATCCACACTTTTAATATATCGATATACTGCCTTTTTGTCCTTGTTTTAGATTTTACGTCATGCAAAGCTGGCAATATCTCAATCAGATATTGCACTTCAACTTAATGTGTCTTAACGAGATTCGTTTTCGATCAAAACAACACTGAAGGTACTATTTTAGTCATATTGTGTTAGACTCCTCTCTTTATAACTTGGAAAAGTAAAATATTTCTTGTATAATTAATAATCTTTTACAAATAAATACTACAAAGGATACAAATTATTGGTTTTAATATGTTTCAAAAAAGGAAAAATAACAATTTATTACTTCTAATAACACATGCAAAAAGGCGATTATATGCAAGCCGCAGCAATCTTTTACAATTTACAGTAACTTTGTAAGAACGGTTTTAATGAGCTCCAATCACGTGCATAAGCAAAGCACCTTGTGGTGATGATTTGACATTAGTACCTTATCAGTGCTTTGAAATATCACCTTAAAGTTCCCTTTTTTTTCTAAAATGTGTGACAAAACTTTAGCTTTGTGATATTTATAAACACATAACAGATGTTTTCATAATAAGTTTAAGTTCACATAACTTTCAAGAGGGACATGAACTTTCCGGGGGAATTCTGTTGAAAACTGAACTTTGCAGAGACGTTTGGTTTTAAAGATTGAAGATTTTCGCCCAACTTTTTTTTGGGAGGGTTGTTTTTTGTTTTTTTTTTGTTTTTTTACAAAAGCCGCACCTTTATTTTATGAAGCAAATGAATTTTTGTTAAATGACAATATAGTATGTGGAATCAGCATAAATGAAAATACTGTAAAGAATGTCTGTAAATTTACAGATATTTTAAACAGTGCAGTAAAATTTGGTAAGGAAACAGAAAAAAATTATTTCTCAAATAAACAAAAATACATCCAACATTTTTTTATTGTCGCAATCACAATTGTCTGTAAAGATACAAAAAAAAAATTCTGCTAAAAGGAAAATACACAAAGTTAAGTAAAATGTCTGTAAATTAACTGAAAAATCCAAACGTGTGCAAGATCACTTTGATCCAAAGGATATTTTGTTGAGTTCTATGAATGGTCATGGTTGGGAGAAACTTTGGTCTCCATGGTTTCGTTACTGCAATTACTTATTTTTATAATACTAAAGCCCGCTTTTTCACTTTTTATTTTGATAACTATTTCACTTGTGAATTGGATAAGCGTAATTTACTTTTGTTAAAATCTGTGTTTTGAGCAAGAGAAATAAAAAGGTTTCGTTTAGCAAGAAAGAGACAAATTGATATCTGAAAGAAGGATTATCTGTTGAATATAACTTACAAATAGACTAATCATATGGTCATCCATTCTTTATTGTAGATAGTACAATATTTTTTGTAATTGTCCCCTAGATTAACATGAGCTAATGTTTGTTTTACAATTCAATTGTCAGTTCTCTCGTTTGCTCTATATTACAATTTTTTTTTTTCCAAACAATCATTTTTTTTTTACACCAGACTGTAATCATGAAATAACATAAACTGTGCGTTTTTTACAGTTGTTATGTACATTATTTTTCACAGATCTACTGTAAAATCGAATAACAAATTTTCCTGTTTTTAGTTCCTTGAATTTATGTACAGTTACAGCCGACTTTTTTCCACAACTTTTATTTAATATCGATATACTGCCTTTTGTCCTTGTTTTTAGATTATTACGTTCATCAAAGCTGGCGAATAATCTCATCAGATATCGCACTTCAACTTAATGTGTCTTAACGGAGAGATCGTTTCGATCAAAACACCTGCTGTACATTTTATCATATTGTGTTAGACTCCTACTCTTTATGAACTTGGAAGTAAATATTCTTGTCTAATGTGAATATTCTTTACAAATAAATACTACAAAGGATACAAATTTTGGTTGTAAATATGTTCAAAAAAGGAAAATAACGAAGTTTATTACTTCCTAATAACAAAATGCAAAAAGGCAATTATCAAAGCAGCACAATCATTTTACAAATTTCAGTAACTTTGTAAGACTGTGTTTTTAATGAGCTCCAATCACGTGCATAAGCTAAGCCACTGTGGTGATGATTTGGCATTAGTACCTTATCAGTGCTTTGAAGTATTCACTTTGAAGCGTTCCCTTTTTTTCTAAATGGTGACAAAACATCAGCTTGGTGATATTTATACCTAAGAACAGGATGTTTTCATAATAAGTGGAAGGTTCACGATAACTTCAAATGAGGGACATGAAACTTTTCCGAAATTCTGTTTAAAAACTGAAACTTTGCAGAACGTTGTTTTAAGATTGAAGATTTTCGACCAACTTTTCTTTTTTTTTGTTTGTTTTTTTGATTTTTTGTTTTTTTTTTAAAAAGCCGAAACCTTTATTTATGAAGCAATGATTTTTGTAATGACAATATATTTATGTGGAATCAGCAAATGAAAAACTGTAAAAATGTCTGTAAATTTACAGATATTTTAAACAGTGCAGTAAATTTGGTTAAGGAAAACAAAAAAAATTATTTCTCAAATAACAGAAATACATCCACATTTTTTTTAAATTGGGTCGCAATTACAAATTGTCTGTAAAGATACAAAAAAAATTCTGCAAAAGGAAAATACACAAATTTGAAGTACCCATGTCTGTAATTTAACTGAAAAAGATCAACCGTGTGAAAGATCACTTTTTGATCCAAAGGGAGATTTTGTTGAGTTATATGAATGGTCCACTGGTGGGAGAACTTTGTCTCCATGTTCGGTTTACTGCAATTACATTATTTTATAATACTAAGCCGCTTTTTTATTTTTATTTTGAATATACTATTTCACTTGAATTTGGAAAAGCGTATTTTACTTTTGTTAAAATGCTGTGTTTTGGAGCAAGAGAAATAAAAAATTTCGTTAGCAGAAAGACATTGATAAGCTGAAGAAGGAATTTATCTTTTGAATATAACTTTACAAACAGACTAAACAGGATGTCATCATTCGTTATTGTATATAGTACCATATTTTTTGTATTGTCCCCTAGATTAACATGAGCTAATGTTTGGTTTTAAATTCAATTGTCAGTTCTCTCGTTTCTCTATATTCAATTTTTTCCAAACAAATCAGTTTTTTTTTCAGCCAGACTGTACTCATGAAATAACATAAACTGTGGCGTTTTTTACAGTTTTTTATGTAAAATTATTTTCACAAGCGTGGATCTACTGTAAAATCGAATAACATAATTTTCCTGTTTTTTGGTTTTCCTTGCATTTATGTACCTTTTTACAGCCGACTTTTTTTATCCACACTTTTAATTTAATATCGATATACTGACTTTGTCCTTGTTTTAGATTATTACTCCATGCAAAGCTGCAATACTCAATCAGATATTCGCACTTCAACTTAATGTGTCTTAAACGACTCGTTTCGATCAAAACACACTGAAGGTACTATTTTATCATATTGTGTGTAGACCTCCTCTCTTTAATGAACTTGGAAAGTAATATATCTTGTATAATGTAATAATTTCGTTACAAAATAAATACTACAAAGGATACAAATATTTGGTTGTAAATATGTTCAAAAAAGGCAAATAACAAGTTTAGTACTTCCTACATAACAAAATGCAAAAGGGCAGATGCAAAGCAGCACAATCATTTTTACAAAGTTTCCCGTAACTTTGTAAGACGTTTTTAATGACTCCAATCACGTGCATAAGCTAAGCAACCTGTGGTGATGATTTGCATTAGTAACCTTAGCGTGCTTTGCAATATCACCTTAAGAGTTCCCTTCTTTTTCTAAATGTGTGCAAAACATCAGCTTTGTGATATTTATAAACTAATAACATATGTTTTCATAATAAGTGTAAGTTCACATCTTTCAAAGAGGGACATGAACTTTCCGGAAATTCTGTAAAACTGAAACCTTTGCAGAAGCGATTTGTTTTAAGATTGAAGATTTTCGACGCAACTTTTCTTTTTGTTTGTTGTGTTTTTTGTTTTGTTTTTTTTTAAAAAGGCCGAACCTTATTTATGAGCAAATTAATTTTTGTTAAAATGACAATAGATTTATGTTGGAATCAGCAAAATGAAAATACTGTAAAATGTCTGTAAATTACCGATATTTTAAACAGTTGCGTAAAAATTTGGTTAAGGAAACAGAAAAAAATTAATTTCTCAAATAACAGAATACATCCAATCATTTTTTATGTCGCAATACAAATTGTCTGTAAAGATACAAAAAAAATTTTTTCCTTTTCTGCGAAAAGGAAATACACAAAATTTAGTATAAATGTCTGTAAATTAACTGAAAAAATCAAACGTGTGAAAGATCACTTTTTGATCCCAAGGGATATTTTTGTTGAGTTATATGAATGGTCATGGTGGGAGAAACTTTGGTCTCCATGGTTTCGATTTACTGCCATTACATTATTTGATAATACTAAAGCCGCTTTTTTTTTTATTGGATATACTATTTCACTTTGAATTTGGAAAAGCGTATTTACTTTTGTTAAAAATGCTGTGTTTTGGGCAAGAGAAATAAAAAAGTTTCGTTAGCAGGAAAGACATTTGATAAGCTGAAGAAGGAATTATCTTTGAATATACTTACCAAATACAGCTAAACAGATGTCATCATTCTTATTGTAGATAGTAAACACTATTTTTTGTAATATGTCCCCCAGATTAACATGAGCTAATGTTTTAGTTTTTAAATTCAATTGACAGTTTCTCTCGTTTGCTCTAATATTTCTTTTTTCCAAACAATCAGTGTTTTCTTTTTACAGGCCAGACTGTAATCATGAACTAACATAAAACTGTGCGTTTTGTACAGTTTTTAGTAATTTATTTTCACGATATCTACTATAAAGTCGAATGAACATAATTTTCCTGTTTAGTTACTTGAATTTATGTACAGTTTACAGCCGACTTTTTATCCACACTTTTAATTTAAGATCGATATACTGCCTTTTGTCCTTGTTTTAGATTATTACGTCATGCAAAGCTGGCAATAATCTCAATCACAAGATATTCGCACATCAACTTACAAATGTGTCTAAGACGAAAACGAGATCGTTTTTCAGATCAAAACACACTGAAGGTACTATTTTATCATATTGTGTTTAGACCCTACTCTTTTATGACCTTGGAAAGTAAATATATCTTGATAATGTTAATTCTTTTACAAAATAATACTACAAAGGACAAATATATTGGTTGGTAAATATGTTCAAAAAAAGGAAAAATAACAAGGTTATTACCTTCCTGATAACAAAACTGAAAGGCATTATGAAAAGCATGCATGCAATCATTTTACAAATTTACAGTAACTTTGTAAGACGTTTTTTATGAGCTCAATCACGTGCATAAGCAAAGCACCTGTGGTGATGATTTGACATTAGTACCTTATCAGTGCTTTGGAATATCACCTTAAGAGTGTCCCTTTTTTCTAAATGTGTGACACAAACATCAGTTTTGTGTATTTATAACAGAACAGATGTTTTCCATAAAAGTGTAAGTTCACATAACTTTCAAAGAGGGACATGATTTTCCGGAAATTTTGTTTAAAAACTGAAACTGCAGAACGATTTGTTTTAAAGATTGAAGATTTTCGACTAACTGTTTCTTTTTTTTTTTTTTGGTGTTTTTGTTATTTTAAAAAAGCCGAACCTTTATTTATGAAGCAAATGAATTTTTTTGTTAAATGACAATATTATTTATGTGGAATCAGCAAAATAAAAACTACTGTAAAAATGTCTGTAAATTTCAGATATTTTGAACAGTGCATTAAATTTGGTTAAGGAACGAAAAAATTAGTTCTCACATACAGAAAAATACATCCGACATTTTTTTAATTGTCGCAATAACAAATTGTCCCTGTAAGATACAAAAAATTCGCTAAAAGGAAAATGCAAACTTAAGTAAAAATGTCTGTAATTAACTGAAAAAAATCAAAGTGTTAAGATCACTTTTTGATTCCAAATGGATATTTTGTTGAGTAATAGAATGGTCATGGGTGGGAGAAATTTTTGGTCTCCATGGTTTTCGTTTACTTTCACTACATCATTTTATAATACTAAAGCCGCTTTGTCATTTTTTATTTTGATATACTAGTTCACTTTGAATTTGAAAAAGCGTATTTACTTTTTTTTTAAAATGCTGTGTTCGGAGGCAAGAGAAATAAAAAATGTTTCGTTAGGCAGGAAAG
>JAIZAY010000856.1:0-27546 GCA_029531755.1 Holothuria leucospilota | reverse complement strand
CAAATAAATCTACTTCTCCATCGGACAAGTTCAAAGAGAGAAAGTGGTTGTCCGATGCAAGTTTTACCCGTCACGGACGATCGGACGAGTGCTAAATTTCAGCCCTGTGTGTGTGTGTGGTTCGGTCTCTTATGAGACAAATGGCTGTAAACGTTTCCATATGACAGGCATTTTTATGGAAAAAATGCACATGGGGTTAAAACATAAATTTTTGCCACTTTCTCAGTTGTAAATTTTTGTAGTACACATATCCAAGGTTGTGAATCCATTACAACACTTTCTTTTTTAAAATATTCAATCTTTTGGAGACAATGTCCTATGAGTTAGAATTAGGTTGCAAGCCAATTTTGTATACATTTTTTGATTTTCTTGTCCTTCATCTCCTAGAAAATTGATGAGCATTTATAAGAGTGCTGTAGTGGAGACCAGAGGGTTCCAGACCCATTACAAACCGAACGGCTCATTGTTCTATGTATAGCACTCATTCAGCACATGTACGTGAACCACCGTGGCAAGCTGCTGCACTGTGTAGTCAATGGGATAAATATTCCCACCACACTAATTCAACTGTTATAAGCTGAATCTACTTAAAATTTTGTTTCTTACTTAGCCTACAGTCCTACCAATCGTTTCATATTTGTTTTTTGACGAAATAAGAAACTTTTACATAGGGACCGAGAGTATTTATGTCAAGAAACTATCCCACACTGTTTCCAATACATGTGTATTTCATACAGCTATTTCGGCTATTATATTGTTAGTTTGTGAATGAAATTTCGTTGGCAATACGATGAATATTCATTTAACAGTTTCCTGGCAACAGAAATTTTTTTCATTAGACTTACACATAGGGACCAACGCTTTTTTCGAACGAAGGAAAATAATATGAATATTCAGTAGATACTTCATACCAACTTGGATTGTTCTATTTATAAGAGGGATTTAAGAACTTACATTCTGGCATTTGAGTTAACAGTCTGTGCCTGTAAGAGTGTACCATCTTGTGATACATGGGTCCTCAGATCAACTTCTAAGAAAATGCAGAGAAGCACCATCATACCAATATAACAAAACCAGATTATTAGGTCACCCTCATTTTGGGGGTGGTTGTAAAAAAATATTGAAATTTAATGCCCAAAAATTCAGATATATAGTGCACATGATCCCCATAAGCGTAAACATGTGCGCCAAGCACATCCCAACAAAAGGAAAACATATTTTGAAACCTCTTATCGGGTACATAGCATAAACGAAAAAATACTTTTGGGATCCCGTTGGCGCGTTGCGTTAAATTGATCCGAATCCTGGATGAACAGCGCCCTCGTGCTATTTTCAAGACCTCATAACTTGATGCGCCAACAAGATCCCATGGAGTAAACAACTTTACATGAGAGAACTCAAAGCCCTAAATCAATTTCAAGTAAAAAGTTTATGGGATCATGTTGGCGCATGGAGATCAGAGAGGTCAAAAGTCGAAATTTTCATTTTTGTCTCGTTTTTGCACCTCCGTAAGTACACGCGCCAACGGCACAATTGGATTAGAATAACTGCAAGTTGCAGAGACAATCCACCCCTAATAATAAATGAAGAAAGAAGCATGGGACCTCTGCAATTGGTTGAGATAAAAATTTTTGAAAATTCTCAATGCATCAATATTTCAAGCATATTTTGTGCAGAACGGCACATTGTGCCATTTTCTTGCTCTAATATACATCTGCGCCATCAACATCCCATCAAAAATTTTTCATATTTGCTTTAGTTTTGTGTTTGTTAGCATAAATCAGTTGAAAAATTATTGGGACCATGTTGGCGCATGAACTTAAAAGAAAGGTCAAAGGTCATACCGGCAAACAATTTCTGCTATTTTGGGCAAAATTGCGTTTCCCAAGATGTACGGAAAATGCATGCGCCAACACTGCCCCAATGAACTCTAAGTATTTCATGTTTATATGGGCACTTATCAACACATTTCATGTAAAATCAGTATGGGACTTGCATGGCGCTGAAAAATATCCGGGTCAAAGGTCACAGCTCGGCGTGGAAATGCCTTTGGGTCATTCCATGCCAAAACAACAAATTTTCAGTAAAGTTCCCAGGTGAACATCTCTGTTCTGCTGATTTTCGCCCATAATGTTGCTGCATAGACAAAATGAACACACTGAAATTTTGAGGCCGATAGCTCAGGCAGTTCCCCAGTAATGGCCTTCTAAAAAGTATTGCACAATACCATATTTTCATGCTAAATGTTGCTTTTGTGATTTTTCATGACTTTGGATGCTGATAACTTTTAACAGGAAAATGGTATAAGGCCCAAATTTGATGCATGTGATATCTGGTGGTCACATAATTATAAGCTGGTTTCAGATCAGCAGTAGCTGGCTTAATTTTGGATATGTGGGCCTCCCAAAATGCAATATTTCACTTTCAGAAGCAATTTTTTTCCATTTTGGAGGCCACCTGGTCCCACTACCAATGGTCCAGAGGGCCTTAATGTTATACCTCAGTATTATTTGATCACTTGACTATAAGCATGGGGAAGCATTACCACATTGATATATAAGCAAAGATTTGGCAAAGGTCTAAACTTCGACCCAAGGACAATTTTCCAAAAAATGGGCCCTCTTTCGGAGAGGTCGTTGACCCCTTGGACAATTATCCACAGATTCGAAATTTTCACCAAGGAAAGAGACAAATCTGATCTTAATGCTCACAAAATCTCATATAGTTTATGTACCCTCTTCATGGTCAGGTAAGATGATGAATATGGCCCTTTTGGCCCATTCCAAGGAGGTACTGCGGGCCCTATGGCATGACATCACAAAATGTAAGCATTTCATTACATATGTATTTGTCTGCACTCATAGCAAGAGATTATGTGAAAAATCAGAACAAATTTGAGTTTTCTGTGCCTTGTACCTTTTGAGTTCTTAAGCCTTGAAGTTGGGTAGCGAGACCCTTTGTTGGCTGAAAGTCTTTCAGCCTGTCATGGGACACCATATTCAAGGGCCCATATCTTTTCAACTAAACATGTTACAACCTTTAGGCAAAGTAACAATTTATTATTAATACCCCAGAATGCTAAGATAAAGTTAAAAAGTTAAATTCTATACAGCTTCTATACCAATGTTCAGTAAAAGTTGCACTTGGTGAGTACCATACTGCATTTATACCGTACATGTACATGGTATTGTACATAAGCATACGTAGTTAATACTGTACTAGCATGAGAAATGCATTTTTCAAATGAATATTTCTTAAAACTCTGCAGCCTTGGTATCCACCTAACCTAATCTTTGCAGTTTGGGGCATTCATAATGAATTGGTACTTTGCCTAAAGGTTGTACCATGTTTAGTTGAAAAGATAAGGGCCCTTGAATATGGTGTCCCATGACAGGCTGAAAGACTTTCAGCCAACAAAGGGTCTCGCTACCCAACTTCAAGGCTTAAGAACTCAAAAGGTACAAGGCACAGAAAACTCAAATTTGTTCTGATTTTTCACATAATCTCTTGCTATGAGTGCAGACAAATAAATATGTAATGAAATGCTTACATTTTGTGATGTCGTGCCATAGGGCCCGCAGTACCTCCTTGGAATGGGCCAAAAGGGCCATATTCATCATCTTACCTGACCATGAAGGGGGTACATAAACTATATGAGATTTTGTGAGCATTAAGATCAGATTTGTCTCTTTCCTTGATGAAAATTTCGAATCTGTGGATAATTGTCCAAGGGGTCAACGACCTCTCCGAAAGAGGGCCCATTTTTTGGAAAAGTGTCCTTGGGTCGAAGTTTAGACCTTTGCCAAATCTTTGCTTATATATCAATGTGGTAATGCTTCCCCATGCTTATAGACAAGTGATCAAATAATACTGAGGTATAACATTAAGGCCCTCTGGACCATTGGTAGTGGGACCAGGTGGCCCCCAAAATGGAAAAAAATTGCTTCTGAAAGTGAAATATTGCATTTTGGGAGGCCCACATATCCAAAATTAAGCCAGCTACTGCTGATCTGAAACCAGCTTATAATTATGTGACCACCAGATATCACATGCATCAAATTTGGGCCTTATACCATTTTCCTGTTAAAAGTTATCAGCATCCAAAGTCATGAAAAATCACAAAAGCAACATTTGGCATGAAAATATGGTATTGCGCAATACTTTTTAGAAGGCCATTACTGGGGAACTGCCTGAGCTATCGGCCTCAAAATTTCAGTGTGTTCATTTTGTCTATGCAGCAACATTATGGGTGAAAATCAGCAGAACAGAGATGTTCACCTGGGAACTTTACTGAAAATTTGTTGTTTTGGCATGGAATGACCCAAAGGCATTTCCAGGCCGAGCTGTGACCTTTGACCCGGATATTTTTCAGCGCCATGCAAGTCCCATACTGATTTTACATGAAATGTGTTGATAAGTGCCCATATAAACATGAAATACTTAGAGTTCATTGGGGCAGTGTTGGCGCATACATTTTTCGTACATCTTGGGAAACGCAATTTTGCCCAAAATAGCAGAAATTGTTTGCTGGTATGACCTTTGACCTTTCTTTTAAGTTCATGCGCCAACATGGTCCCAATAATTTTTCAACTGATTTATGCTAACAAACACAAAACTAAAGCAAATATGAAAAATTTTTGATGGGATGTTGATGGCGCAGATGTATATTAGAGCAAGAAAATGGCACAATGTGCCGTTCTGCACAAAATATGCTTGAAATATTGATGCATTGAGAATTTTCAAAAATTTTTATCTCAACCAATTGCAGAGGTCCCATGCTTCTTTCTTCATTTATTATTAGAGGTGGATTGTCTCCGCAACTTGCAGTCATTCTAATCCAATTGTGCCATTGGCGCGTGTACTTACGGAGGTGCGAAAACGTAACAAAAATGAAAATTTCGACTTTTGACCTCTCTGATCTCCATGCGCCAACATGATCCCATAAACTTTTTACTTGAAATTGATTTAGGGCTTTGAGTTCTCTCATGTAAAGTTGTTTACTCCATGGGATCTTGTTGGCGCATCAAGTTATGAGGTCTTGAAAATAGCACGAGGGCGCTGTTCGCCCAGGATTCGGATCAATTTAACGCAACGCACCAACGGGATCCCAAAAGTAATTTTTCGTTTATGCTATGTACCCCATAAGAGGTTTCAAAATATGTTTTCCTTTTGTTGGGATGTGCTTGGCGCACATATTTACGCTTATGGGGATCATGTGCACTATTTATCTGAATTTTTGGGCATTAAATTTCAATATTTTTTTACAACCACCCCCAAAATGCCGGTGACCTAAAAATTTGGATTTGACATATTGGTATGATGATGCATCTTTACCTTTTTTGGGGAAGTGATCTGAGGACCCATGTATCACAACCCCCCCAAAAATGGTACATTTTTACAGGCACAGACTCTTAAGTATAAGTTTGATTACCTGCTTGAGTGTTTAAAAACTTGTCTAAAAAGATTCAAACTTACTACTAGGATAACATTCAAACATATGCCTGATAATACAGTGGTAATATCATATGAGGTATATTTATCATGGTATTCTGAGTAAGCATAACGTAAATATACAGAGCAACAGCAAAGGCGAAGTTGCGCGAGATGTTTGTTTACAATATGTCTGACGACAACACGTTTATTTCTCACCTACATGGGCACCTAGTTTTAGATGGTGTGGTAAGTTACGTCTACCAAATATTTTCCACAACACTATATGTATTTTAAGCGAAGATAAGTTAAATTAGTGGCCACTTTGATGGTAAGGAACATTATTCACTGTATATGCACCTGTTATATAATGGTTTTGCCTTAACATTCAAACAGCTTGTGCAGCATAGGCGCTGGCCTAAACAGAATGTAAACAAAGATGAATGACAGTAAAATAAACTGGTAAATTACTCGTTTTCGTCTACCAGCTACTTCAAACGGTGTATTTGGATTCCATTTCTTAGCAATGAACAACTTTTGCAGAGCTTTCTTTATTTCTGGGGGAGACAAATGACGATAGTATGCAACTGGTCTTTTGGACTTCTGTCGTTAAGTTGGCGGGAATCAGATAAGGCCTCCACGCTTGGTGTGTTTTGCATATTTGAGTATTCAAGCCTTACGTATGGCAAATTACAGGCCGCCTTGGTTCAGTGGGTTGGGCTTTAGTCTATGAGCTGATGTGCGTACAGTCAATTTGTAATGGAAACCGGCCTCTCAAGGGCTTTACACACTGTTTGCATAGGGACTCGAGGCAGGTCTCAGAGATGAGACCGACAGTTTCCGGTCTCGAGACCGGCCTCGCTACAGCACTGATTTATAAATCTATTACTTGCATATGGAACTATCTTAAAATATCACAGCAACTTTTTCTGAATAATACACTCGTAATTTGATGTTTTATTCCTTTATTTTCAAAACCAATATTTCCTACACTGATACCCTGATAAATTTACTTTTTCTTTAAAGGTCAAAAGCTGTCGCCCCAAACTTATTTTGAAACAATAGCTAAATGTCACAAATTTCTTCTTATTTCTCTTCCAAGTATCTTTCATAATATTTTAGGACACAAATATTGCGTATTCAGGGTAAACCAAGCAGATGCTCCTTGTAAATTGTACAATTGAGTGAGAAAAATACTGTCACATGATTCTCATGCTCAGCCATTCAGGAAATAGGATAGTCTACTATACAGTTCTTTATTGGGGTGACTGCATTCTCCCTTTAAAAAAAAACGAAGCCAAACTTTTCTCCCAGACAATACAAAAAAAAAAAGTGAAAGCCAATTTGGAAGACTGGTGATAATAGGGGCTTAGGGCATTATCAATTCAATGGTTGCGAAAAAGGTTACACTTGGGACTACCTTATTTTGAGCAGGACAACCAAATTATACAATGTGGTAGTCCTTCGGACAACCATTGCTTATTCCTTAAAATCAAACACTGTCCAGTATTGGTATCAGCAAAATTTACCTAATATGCCGATACTGCCTTACTGATATTTCTCATCTTATGTACTTCATAAAAGTTTTGCATACAAGTTTGACTGTAAATTTTTATCTTTTGACCCATGAAAAAGATGTGTTTGCACAGGTGCAAAAAGGGGAACCTGTATGCTAAATGTTGGAGATCTTCAGTACCTTGAAAAGCTCCGTGTATTGCATGCAGAGCCAGGCAAATACGGCTATGCACCTTTGCCTGCATATAAAACCTCTTCATCATCATTTCACACTGATGATGCATATCAATACTGCCTGTTTTGCGGGAGTCTCTATATGCTCCGCATGCAGCAGGCCCACTGATCTCCTTACGTAGCTATAGCTCGGTCTACTTATACTGTTGAAATTCGGGCACCCTTCATTCTACCTAAAACTTCGCACAAACGCCATTTTGGCACTCACTATAGTTTTAACAGTATAACTTTTCATAAACATGTACTGATAGTCTTATCTACGTCATTCCACACTGTATGCTCAGACTACAGGTACAAAACTTTGTTCCCAGTTTTGATACTATCATACTATTTGAGCAATTTGTGAAAGGCCTACTGTATATACTTGCCCAAACAGTTTGTTGATTACAACCAGTCCCTTCTGAAAATGTTAACAATTTGAGTATTTTCAAAATACTGTAAACATGGAATCAGTCAGAATTAGCCTGATATAAAGGCTGGAATATGGATAAATTACATGCTTACTCCTTGACCTGTATTCTTCCTGACTTATGAATGCTCAAATTTCTAACCTAATAATTCAGACTTCAAAATTAGCCCACAGTTAAAGCTATCCATAGGGAATTTGGACTTTGACAACACAACTTCCACCCCCTAACACAACCAGTCTGTAGACCACACAAGAGGTGTAGAGCTTGTTGGAATACTGTATATACATGGACTTTAATATACATTTAGTGATTTTGTTCTTCTTTTGGAGGGAGTATCTCAGGTACAACTGGAGACAATATATGGTATACAGGATGAATAAAGAGCATATAAAGCCAGAAATCTCAATCATTAAAAGCATGAATGAAATCAAGAACTTTAAGTCATGACCCAGGATACAAACATGAATCGAGACAGGATTCTCACAAGGAAAGCATGGATGGAAGCAGATTATTTCCCGAAAATGTGTCAATTTTGCATATAATTTTCCTGACTAAAAAATTCTGCCTTTAATATTTGAAGGGGTACATATATTGTTACTAGTCTAGGCCTTCAATTTGCCACAGTTTTACTTCAGCAGGCAGCTATGGAAACCAGATTGTTTTGATAATTTTCTGAAAAAGGCTTACAGATGGATACCCCATGTGGATCTTTTCCAATAATGTTGTGCAAATTGCAAAGACTCTAGGCCTTAGGCCTTAACCCACTTCCTTTTATGTGACATAATTACAAAGGTCTGATATCAAGAACTTCTATCACCCCCATATTACACCCTAGGGAAAATCTTTTGAACTTGATAACCTGGACAGATAAACCTGTCATCCAGTCCTTGGACAGGGCCCTTGGGAGATCCATCAGACAAATATGTCAGAAACTTGTAAAATGTGGGTATCCTGGTAAACAACAGAAATAAATTATGATAAATAAGTTGTAGCTGGCACAGTATTTTAGTGTCGGGCTCCTAGTAAAAGAGTCCAACCAGAGGGTACACATTGAAATATGTACTTGTTGAAAAGGGTGGGGTACATTCTTCATTTAAAGGACCTCTCTTGGGGTACTACATGTCAACACAACTGGGAAAATATCACAAGAAGTCTGATTTTTCTTTTAACTTCCTCTAAAACCCCCAAACCATTATATTTACTGCAGTGAAGTTAGCACCAGGTGGTACCATGCTTTCTCTAATATCATGTCACCCCAGACAGGAAAAATCCTCCTACAGTAAGTCTATTTCTAGCCCCTCCTCCAATTTGAAAAAAAAACACCTGTCACACCTCCAAGACAGAGCCACAGTAGCCTGCACTGGGTTTCAATCGCTCAAGGCCATAGTGACACACACAACTGTGTGTGAGCTTAATTGAGAACGCAACTGACTGTACACGTACAAGTCATCATCAACCACCAGAGTGGAGAGGATATTGTTTGAATGAATATCAAAGTGCAATCATCAACTGTAATCAGTTTAAAACTATTGGGCTAGATTCCCAAGTATGTTTGAGCAGGGAGTTGCTAGCAACTCCCTGATTATGGGATGCCATATTCCCTTGAATAGCCATTAGCCCTAGGCACTAAAAAACATTCCCAGGCATCACCGCCCAGTGCCTCCCACCGTACAGTAGCTTAAATCACAAAATTTTTGAAAAACTAAGTAGAATTTACAGCTCCACAGTTGCTACTGTAAGGTACTACTGTAGATGTACAAGAATCAGAAAAGTAAGATGTACACAGATACCATGTAGCTAGTGTACATGAAGTTCTATCACATAAAGTTATGTATAAAGAACAAACTAAAAAAAGTCATTGTATTGTGTAGAACAAGGATACTAATACAGCATAGAGCTGGCTGATGGGTTTCCACTTTCAAACCATTTCTGCTATTGTCACCTTATATGCCCAAAAGTGCAGACACAGCCTAAAACTGTGCATATAAGACATGTTTCACAATAAATGACCAAATTTGTTCCCACATTGGAGAAAAAAAAAATTTCAATGATGCTTAAAGCTCCCTTGGTTTGATGCATCATGCTACAATTTTCAATAAAAAAATAAAAAATAAAATGGAGATAACTACTGGTGCATTTCCTTTGTTCAAATGAAATTTAACTAGGTTAGTGTTAGGTTCCCAATACAGTGCTGTCAACAGTACCATAACATTAGCAACACTGACACAGAGTCAAACATTAGGCATACAGTACCCTATGTAGTATGCATCTCCAGTGGGAAATAAATTTGTTTTCATTTGCCTTACAAGCTCAGCAGGGGCAAGACTTCTGAGAAATCAGATATAAATATGGGTGTTCAATAATGACTTGGATACAAAATTTTGAAAAAGTGTGTGCTAATGTTACTATTTGCAGATGTACTTAGCTGACATTATGTATTCTTGGCAGCAAACCATACAGGTCTACAGTAGTCAGGTGAGGTGACATAACTGGATACTAATTGCCATCCTTACTATTATGTTAGTTTCAGATAAACAGATGGTAAGTATAAATTGATCATGAAAGGGTATGACTACTGTACATTCAGTATTTTTCCAGTGGAATGCATTTATTGTGTGCTAATGCTATGCTAAAAGTTTGACAGCATTGCAAATAGTAACACTGTAACAACATCAAAAGCAGAAAAATACCCATTTTCACAGTTAGATACAAGTGTTATCCTGGTATCACTGAATTGCTTTCCTGGTAATCATTCATTCATGCAGCAGTCATACTTATCACTCTGTCTTGTGGATTCCAGCTGCAGTTTTCATTTTTGTGTGATTTTTGACAGCTAAACATACCATTAGCATCAAAATTCAATTCCCGACCATCTATTTACTACCCGAAACAGAAGCATAGACGGTAGGGTTTTTACTTTACCAATGGAAGGGGTCACTGCTATGATACTATCTGGAATAAATTTATAAAAACAGAAATTTTCATATATTGCTACAGTAGATCATGATTACAGCCAGATTTGGACAGCATTTTCTATGTGGGGAGTGTCTGCAGTCAAATTTTAGTGTTTTTCATTAATGCAAGTTTTTTGTGTATTACAGTATATTGCACAAACCTATGAGCTTCATTTTAATTTTTCTATCTCACTAGCTGTTAGATGATAACTGGAGATCAAAAAGGTTCATGAACATATTTACATATATTTTTCACAAAGGAATAGGTCTATCTTTTGGGTCAGTTAATGTGAAACATGTCATAATGGGTTTTAAAAAACATGTTGCAGTGATGACGCAAAGCTGTAGAGCCACTGATAGGCCTATGTGCCATGGTGCCCCTCAAAAAGACATCCAGGCAAACACAGATGCACCAGAATTCAAAAATGCATTACTTTCAATGATAAGCATATATAGGCCTACATGTGTATCCCTTAAAGGGACTAACTGAGTTGGTTCACAAAATTCATGATTTTTTTCACACCTGTTGAGATTCACTCAATATCTTGATGTTAAATGGTCAAACTATGAGATTCTGCACATCTTACACACATTTGAAATGGCAATGATAGGGTAATTAACACCATTGATTACAAATTCTTGACCAGATACTTTTTACTGTTAGGCCTACATACTAATCATACGCAGGCTCTGTCCATAAAAACTACTCTTTTGTACAATTTTGGTAACGATAAGAAGTAAATGAGCAGTGAAGCTAATTAGAAACACTGCAGTCATGCAATGGTTTCCTTCAAACCAGTCACAAAATGTTCAATTTCAACTCAATGAGTCCCTTTAACCTGTCCCATACTGTATCTTTCAGTCACTGGATGAATGTGATCTACTGTTGCTGGAAAAATAGTTTTGTGTTTCCTGTGACCACAGATGACCTTTGACCTCCACCACAGAAATAGGGTTCTTTCTCTCAACATGGGGCATCTCTGTACCAACTCTGAGAACTGTCAAAGTTTCTCTTCTTAAGATATTCTGTTAACAAGCAGTGTCACAAACACACACACACACACATGCCATCATGAATGCTAAAATTTACTAGTTTCTCTTATCATCAAAAGCAAAACTGTTCCCTGCCTTTTACATCAGATTCATTTTTACCATTTTTCTTTCAAGGCTCCTCAAGTCCTGTGCATGACAAACAAATTTTGATTGCCACTGTTGCCTACCGATGGCTTTAAGGCACCATTACATTTGAAGCCATCCTTCTAGGTTTTTTTTTTTTTTGTTGAAGAGGCAAATATGACACCATAAATAATCCTCAAACTAACGGAAATGTCCAAACACTGACTTAACCACAGCAGCCCCCATTTTCCACTCATGTTGTTGCCTCATCAATGACAGACTTGCAGTTCAACTCTCTTCAAAACTACCACAGAGCTGCCTGCCACTCTAAAGTTGCAGCTCTCTTTGTTCCTACAGTACACTGTACTACAGCATGAGAAGGCCCTATATCTTTAAAGCTTGCTAAAAACAGACTGATGAATGACTCTGTAGCCCAAGATCATTGAGTACAAGTCAGCACAAGCAACAACCTTGATTGCTGACATTTGGGCAATCAACACTCCTACCCTAGGGGACAGTTATTACCAAAGTTTATCACAACATCCATTAGAGCAAAATCTGATGTTATTTATGCCTCTAGGCAGTTTGTTATAAAAATGCTGCACCTTTGTGACAGGGATTGAGTGTAGAAAGACAACTTACCGGAGGAAATGGTGTTTTCTCAATAATGGCTTCCAGCATTTTCTTAAATTTACTTCACTTTTTTTTTATTTTTTATTTTTAATATTACATAGGAAATGTTTGTAGAAGGAAGCCAAAAAGTGAAGATCTATAACTGGGACCAACAAGATGAGTGACTCTAGTCTAAAGTGCTCTCAGACATGACATACAAACAATTAACCTGTTCTTCTTTCCTCTGTCTTGATCGAGAGTCGTTGCATCAAATGAAACTCCCTGGATGCATCATCAATTACCATACTTATTACTCAGTAACATACAGTGAAGGTCTGACCAGCATTGCTGATAATTAGAGCTAGATGTTTTAGACCATTTAAAAACAAACTATGAGCCCATTGTTTTTTTTTACCATGATCATTTTTCGCTATGCCAAGAATATGTTGTTTGATGTGAGTGTGCAGTATTTATATGACAAGGTCACAACAGTACCAATAGGCTACAACTTAAGTAGGGAACCGAACTTGATGTCTGTTCATTTCATCTCAGCCTCATAGCTTCAAATCAACAATGACTCATTTACCATACATGTACATAGTTTTATTACAAAGTAATTCAAGGTGGGCAAAGTACAGTAACTTGCTTTGACAGAGCTTTGACCAATTCACAATTGAATTTAAACAGGCATACTGTACATATGCTTTTTAATCTGCACACACTAAATTATAAGCATCCATAAAGATAGTCATCAAGTAACAAATAAGATGGCAGGCAAAATGTACAGACTTAGTGTCAAAGAAGTTTTGTACACAAAGATCGAATCACATTTCAGTAACATAAAAGGATGGTGAATAAAATTTTAAACCCAATGCACAAAAAAATTGTATCTCGTTGTTCTTGAGATATGGCCATTCTTATAGGCCTAATTTTCATACTGAATGACTTGCAGCGAGCCTATTATCAAAGTCAGGCTGAGCACTTCGTTTCTGTGATGCCTTTGCTTTTCTTTGTATTTGATTTCACATTTTGCTCCACACAACTTGAATGCATAAAATATATCTGTTTCCTCTGATGTGTGGCATCACTAGGTTGCAAAGAAAAATCAAGTAACATGCTATGATGACTTCAGGTAGTGTTTGCATGTTGAAACCAGGTTAAATTGGCAGTTTATGAACGGAAACCTTCCATTCAAACCCAAATCTAGCTTTGGAAAAATAATTAGGGTAGGGCATTGTGGGAAATGGGGAGAAATTATAGGGTGAGAAAAATTTGGTAAGGGAGATAGGGTACGTATCAGTGTTCGCACTAAGGAACTGAACCTGGGAGGGAATTCCCTACCTAGAAATTTTTTGGGAGGGAATTTTCAAAATCAAGGAGGGGGTTAAAACTTGGTAAAGATATTGCAATTTAATGTGTGTATTATAATTGTAGTTACAATCTCAGCTGCAGAAATGTGTGCAGGATATTCCCACATAAGATTTATTTTTGTGCGGGACTCAGAAGACAAAAGCGGGATTCACACAATCCCATGCCTTAGCGCTAACACTGAGTACGTATATGAAAAGCTGGAATTCCTACTTTCCATGGCTAAATTGTACCCTTTCTGAAACTAACATGGAACTTCTTAAACTGTTGTTTGAAAATTTAGAATTTTAAGCAAGTAACATTTGATAATTAAAAGTTTTCTATGAAACATTTTGCAAGGAGGCCAACACTGACAACAGCTGCATGTCTCCAGGCTAGCTCCAACAACAACATACTTTTTGACATACAGTACAAGGAAATTACGTCACGGTGCTGTTTGGAAACACACGGTTTTTCTAAAATTCCAGAACTTACAAATAATGGTTGCAAGATGGTTGCGGATGCCCATACACTACCTAACATCCACAAACTAGTATGAGTTCACCTCTACTTGTTGCTAGTTCAGCACCTTCCTATGGTTATTGTGATGATCAGGCATCCATGTCCTTGATCATTTCTGATCCTACTTGGATACAGCATGCAGGCTACTGTACTGTGTACATGTAGGCTCTAGCGGCTATTCCTAAAGGGCATCACTGTGACATGACCACCATACAAACTTTGTTGAACAGGAAAGTGTTTTTCATCCCATGCAAATTTTTGGATACAAAATTTATTTGCAATTTCTTTTTCAACAAAGTATTGCTGGGTGCAGTTCCCAGGCAGAATAAGTGTACACATACACAAAAGAAAACTAAATCATGTTTAGGGATGCACTGGATTGGGATATCCGGTCCGGCTGGATCTTTGAGAAATCCAGAGCTGGATTTCCCTCAAATTCTAGCCTGAAGAACCTCCATCATCAATAGATAGCTCAAGGTAACTTCACAGATGCATTTAAAGCCTCTGCAAAAGTTTTCTGTCCATGTAATGATAGGTTTACATTATGTTCCTGGTGGCCACGGCAATCACATTTGCCTGAAATGGAGTGCGCCATGGAATTTTCTGCCATTTTTCATCCGTATTCAAGTTTTGTTGATGAAGCTCTTCTTTCCGGCCAGGCCTTTGTAAACTCCCTCCCAGACCGAGTGCGCCGTGACAGACCGTAGAAGAACGCAATGTGCCGTATAGTGCACCTCCAAGTTTTGTTACGGCCTATTACGTACTGTCACGTTTTGTCATGTTCACCCCGTTTTATACTAGGTTTGTAATCCGAACCATGACTGCCGTGGTAAATTTTCTGACAGTTAAAAAATCTGCCCCAGCATGCACGGCAATCACCACGGCCTGTCACGTTTGCCAATCCCCATTCCCCCACGTTGTCTCACGTCCATCCAGTTTTGACCACAGTGGCTGAAACGTGATTGCCACGGCTGCTGGGAACATAGTGTAAACCTAGCATAACATAGCAGGAAATTGTCTCATTAAGGTGTTGTCTATGTTAGGTGGTCCTGGTTCATTGTTGCACTGACAGCACTTGGCACAACATCCACTGTTTAGTCTTACAGCCTCTATTTAAGTACAGTACTTGAAGCAACCGACTGGGAGTCTTTTTTCAACAATTTGATAAACCTATCTTCAAGTACAGTAGGAATAGGCCTATCTTGAGTTATGAACAAGCTATGGGTGTGAAGTTTGAAGGCATGAGATGACAAAGTAGCCTAGATTATCTTCCATTTGACATCCTCCGAAAATGTCAATGAAATTCCTCGGGTGTTAAGTTCCAACCTTTGTTGTAAACAGGGCTGGAAAAAATGTTCATTTCCAGGGAAGGGAGCCAAAATTTCCACAATTCCTCCCTTATTTTCATGTACATAAAAGGTGTAAATTTCCCTCCAATGACCAAAATTTCCCGGGAAGGAGCCTCCCAGCTTCCCAACTTTTTCCACCCAGGGTTGTAAACCTATACTGGGCCTAACGTTCATTATTATGCACATGATGTTTCTCCACTGAAAACTTCTCAACCGTTAGAGAAAAAATTAACGCATAAGTTTTTACCTGTCCCAGGTCAATGGTGATGTTGACTTCATTGTACTGAATTCCTCGTGACAATGGAGGACTTTGCCACCATTTTTCAGTGCCGTCGATCGCATGCTGTATTGGATGAGCCTTAGCCGGATTTTCAGGAGAACAGTAGTCGCAGTATTGTCCTTGAATGATTTCTTGTTCCCCAGGTCTGATAACATCGGCGGTATTTCCAGTCAATTTGCAGTATCTTTCACCCGGTGAGGTGAAACCTTCTCCACAAGTTGCGGTTGCTTGGATAACTTTTCCTTCGGCAACATTGAAATAGGATGGAGTGAGTACGAATGTCTGCGGTTGCCCTTCAATGCAAAAACTCCACGCACAAAGAAGGAAAAAGACAACTAAATTCCTCTTGACTTCCGCCATAGTGTACTCCCGCCTTCGAATATCTTCCTTCTTCTTAGTTCTAGCTTAGTTTACAGAACTAAAAGGCCGAAGCAAAGGAAGGTATTCAGCGGCAATCCAAGTGCTTTCTAACACTATTGTACTTCAGTACAGTCTGTAGGCCTTCCCTATTAGAAGGCCGAGTACAGTCTCCGTACCGTAGGCTCCTTCGTATTTCAGGCTAAGCACGGTATGTACAAGGTGCACTATATCGAGTCCATTTAGCGTGTTCTGTGCAGTTACCTGTGTTACGGTACAGTTACGGTAACTGCACTGAGCATTGAGCGTGCGTACCCGGCCCAAAGTTCGCTAGCATTATACATTTGCAATAGTGCCAGTGGACACAATACGCGACGCAGTGCAGTCGTGAAAAGTGAAGAGCTGCGCCTGAGTACTCGACACGATGTCTTTGAAAAGTTGAAATAATAGGCTAGTATTCGTGCCACACTGTACTCCGTGTCAGCCAACTAAACTATGAAACTTTTGAAAATAGATGGCGTTGTGTCATTTTGCTCCGAACTTTCTGTCGAAAAAGGGTTCTGTATGAGACTCCCACTCAGGCTCGAAAGTATGTGTCTGCGATTAGAATGCTTCGCGGAAAAGTCAACGCTGTCGTAACTTTTTATTAATTTTTCAGTTTGATTTAAGGGATGAGGTTTTTGACTGAACTTTATAGAATATAAATTTGGATTAAATAAGTAACAAAATTGTAGGTCTGGGCCCCGTTTTCACAAAGGGTCACACTCGTACCTTTCATTTTCCTAGGCCGTCGAATATAGCGTAACTCCTTGAGAAACGGGGAACAAGCTGGGATGTATGTGTGTGAATGTGGTGTGTGTGTGAGTGTGTGTGTGTTTTTTTCTTCAAATTTTAAGGGGATGATAAAGGGTACGTGTGGGCAAGTCTTAAGTATATAGTGGTTCCTTAATTTTCAAACCATTTAAAATACCAAGAGTCAGTATAGTTATTGTAATCATAGCCTAGGCCTAGCTTCATATCAGTATATTTGTAAGATTTCAGGAAAGGGGTAAAATAATTAGCTTTTTCAACGTTGTATCTCATTCTGCTGCATTTTTCGCTGTTGCTGGTTTGTGTTTTATACCGAGGCCGTAACACTCGGAATGGACTATAACTGAACACTGGCTTGGAGCAGATCGAGTTCAGTTGACTAGCCCAGGGCCGCCGACAGGGGGGACAAATGTCACGGGGCCCGGGGCAATTTGGGGGCCTGGGAAAATTGGTCATAAAATATATTATATCATATCGAATTATTTCCTCCTGAACACCACACTTACTTTGGTGAGAGGGGGCCCGCATTGCAATTTTGTACCGGGTCGGCGGCTGTCGGCGGCTGTCGGCAGCTCTGGACTAGCCCACATGTAAATTTACGTAAAGGTTTCTCATGGCTCAAATTCAGTTGGTACAGAGTGTCATGTATTAATGAAGTGAAAGACAAGTAACGAAACTGGGTCCGCAGATTACGATTACTCATAAAAATGAGTTATTACTGGACTAGTGCACAAATTCGAGAAAGTACTATGTGTATGACATAGGCCTACTAAATGTTAAATAAACTAAAATGCTGGACCATCGCAATTGTGCCAGAGTAAGTTGGTTTTGACTCGGGATTTACCGGACTCGATCTTGACCTGGAACTGGGCCAATGGAATACCAACTTCACTTGGATATGATGGGTAAGTGCACTTGATTAAACGTTCCTACTAAATGAGTTCATTAAAGGGGCAGAGTCAAGGGCTTCAATTCCTATATTGGACATTAAAGAGATGCCGGACTCTTAAGAATGATACACGTCGCTTTGCCCGTACTTTGCATAGCTACTTGCGTGTATATGTATACATTTGTACGTGTATGTGTGCGGTTGTTGTGCATTTGGTAAAAGCTTTCTGTTATCGGATAAATTTACGTCCGTTGACCAAATATTGGAGAGAGACGATACATAATCCTCCTAATATTAGTATTGGGCGTCAATGTCTCTATTTGTCAGCCCCCGTGATCGCTAGCCCTTTGCAGGGTATACATTCAGTATAAAGACCACCAAAAAAAAAACTCTTAAGTTCCAAACTGTGCCATCAACTTTACCAAGGCTACTGGATGACGCGACTGCATAGGGTTATGGGAAGACAGTAGGAGGAGGGAGATCTTTGCTCTGAGTTTTCCCTAATTTCCCAACAGCCATATGGCCTTGGAAAACGATACTTTCGGCCCTAGAATGGACTTCTGGTTTTTATGGTGGGGGGGGGGGGACTGTTGCCCCAGACATTGCCTTTAAAGGCCTATCGTGACTGCACTATGAAAACCTGAAAAGAAAAACTTAAGAAAACTGAAAAATGAAGTGATGATAACTTTGAGGAGAAAGGTCGACTGTTTGATTTAAAGACACTTACGAAATGAAACTAATACTTAGATGTTACTAATTTCATGTGTAGTATCTGCTCTTTATAGAGTCCCTCGTGGTAGACCATAGTCTGACCAGGGAGCTAATAAAACTTCCCTGGTCAGCTGGTCTGACAGACTTGATGTATGTATGCCGTAAAACTGAAGGTTTGAGAGGCTTGGTTCGTCTTAATATTTGGGTACCCTGGGAGTAGTAACTCTTTGCAGCAATTTCAGCTTTTTCGTCTTGGTAAATCAGGCCACAACACTTTCCATAACGAATAGTATTTGCTTGAAAGAGAAGAATGTGCGTGAGCAATAACTGAGATGAAGGCAATTGAGGGTTTTTGTGTACACCAGAGATGCACAGCGATGAAACAGTACGGTACGAGACCCACTAAAATCCAACTCGTGGAACTCTTCAGTTAGCAGACAGCCAAACTATGGTTACAAAAACCACGCAAAATGAGAAAATATATCATTTTATGTTTTATTCAATCAGTGTTTGCATTTGGACATTTTCGACAAGATTGTTCTTTCTTCTTTTGAAAATCTCGTTTAAAGGTCAGCCTGAAGCAGTCGCCCCAAACTTATTTTGAAACAATAGCTAAATGTCACAAATTTCTTCTTATTTCTCTTCCAAGTATCTTTCATAATATTTTGGGACATAAATATATTGCATATTCAAGGAAAACCAAGCAGTTGCTCTTTGTAAATTTTACAATTGAGTGAGAAAAATACTGTCACATGATTCTCAAGAGCCATTCAGGAAATGGGATAGTCTACTATACAATTCTTTATTGGGGTGACTGAATTCTCCCTGTAAGGATTCAGCGGTCTGTGAGTATAGGAATTAAATAAGTTGGCTGTTCACCGGCACACTGAGTGATTATGGTGGATAGCAGTACCACACAAAGGGTGTTTGCCCTTTATACTAGACGTATTTTATATGAGTGACATGTATTTTATATGAGGAACTGGGAGGACATGACATGTGGAATTAAACCCAAAAGCTACGTTTGTGATGGGGGATTTTATACGGAATTTTGACATTTTTTTAAGCGCACAGACTGCACGTTGTTACATTGGAGTAACCAGGGGTGGCTAAAGTGGTCAAGACCCATCCCCCGCCACCATGCAGTGGCGCCGCCAGGATTTTATGACTGGGGCACCACAAAAGACGATGTTGTAATCGCACCCCATGTGATCCCAGTTCGGTGAAAGGGTGCACGTGTGTATCTGTGATGCTTTTTACCCAGGGTGGACTCTTCCTCTGTTACTCAGTGCTACGAAAGCCGAGAACATCGCGGTGGTGTGAAATCTGACATGCCAGTTTTCCCACCCCCTTTCTTCGGTAAATATGGGAAGGAAAACTCAAGATACGATTTCTCCTTACCATTATCCATCGATAATGTGGAGTGGAGAAAACCAAAGTTAGAAAGGACCATTACACAGTGTCTATTTTCGAATACCGTGTCCATATGGATTGACTATGTCCATCGATACTCTTTTCAAGTAACATAGCTAGCTCGCTCGTCGACGATTTCTCCCTACCGCGGTGGGATCATCCCACGTTGGTAATAATATAACCAAAGTTATATAGAACCAATCCGTGTCATGTGCGGGCGCGTTCATTTATGGACAGGGTGTTCGAAAATAGACACTGTGTAATGGTCCTTTCTTGTAGTACGCTCTCACTAACTTTGGTTTTCTCCACTCCACATTATCGGTGGATAATGGTAAGGAGAAATCGTATTTAGATTTCTCCTTCCCATATCTACCGAAGAAAAGGGGTGGGAAAACTGGCATGTCAGATTTCACACCACCGCGATGTTCTCGGCTTCCGTACAGTGCGGAGTTGTCGTATGTGGGAGGGTTTTTTCTCGTTGAAGGTGGCTTGGATGCAGAATCTTTGGCAAAGTTTCGGTCTGGTCTTATGATGAGAACTTCTTGTACTTAACTGAACTGTTATTATTTTTGTTGGCTACATGTAGGGGAAGCCGGGGTGTGTCGTCTAAGTGATGGGAGGTGAAATCCCTTCTCTTGCGAAATGTTTGTTCGTTTAAAATGGCTTAGTTATTTGTGAAGTTATACCTTTCAATCTTGGGCAAAATAAGATGGACCACAGGTTCCCTTCACTCGTCCCCACTATTGTTTTGAAAATAAATGACACGTCGGGTGGGTGGTTAAGGAAATAGATCGTGCTTTGAAGAAAGGTGAAGGAAAATTCATCCTGAAAGCATTTTATATAATACTTTTGTCCGGGACTGTCCTAAGGCCTGCACAAAGGTATGGGGATGAAAGGATGAAACAGAACAGCACGCTCACTCTATGTGATAAGTGAAGGTTCTCAGTGAATTGTTCAGAGAAAATGTCAGCAAAAAGGGGCAAGGATTTACTAAAATGAATTATTTTACAAACATGGTAATTGTAAGGTTACGAAAGTAATTGAAGTCTTTTAATTTTGCTTGGTTGGAAACAAGAAAGAATCTTTAAATTTAATTAGAATGTTCTTACGTCGTCACCCGGCTTTCAAAAAATATAGAGAAAGAAATTGCGGCGGTAAATTTTGAAAAGTGGACAAGAGGGAGGCAGTAAGGGTCAGTTAGCAATAAGCAGTATTTGTAAAAGAATCCATGGACCCTTCCTTATTCTTCTGTCACCCGTTGATTATTTTCCTAGCCATGATACACAGCAATGGTAGCTCTCTCCAATAGGCTATTGCAATATGTTTATTGAATGTTTACAGTGGAGTTGGTATTCGTTCGCAGATTTTCATTGCCCTGTTTTTATTCGATCAAATGGTAAGCGGTTTACTTAAATCAATTAAGCCGTTTGTTCAAAAGAAAAAAAACGATATATCTAAAGAGAACAATTGAGCGAACCCAACCGCCTCTACCCGGATTATCACAGTTTCTGCATTGCATGATTAGGATTCTCAATTATTTACCCCCCCCCCTCCCCCCCCCCCCCACACACATATTTTTCTTAAATTAGGATTTCAGGATTTCAATACAAAGGCATTGCTTTCGAAAGCTTTCATCCTCGATGTGACTTAAAATATCCGACCTGCAGCCCCCTACAGGAGCAAGGGGAATTTTTTAATTCAGGGGCTAGGCGAATATTTTATTTCAGAACATTTGAGCTAAATCATTTTCACATCAACCATTGGTGGAGCGTTCATGCCATATGTAAAAAGAGTATTGAAAAACACAATTCCCAATCACATAGCAATCACAACGGCGACTGTGTTAATGTGTAAGTGTGGGGGTGCTCTTTCGAAGCATTTCCTGACGTGGCGTTTAATGAGACACAATTTATAAGTTTTTATCCGATAAGAAGCAGTATATATGAGCTCAAACGTAGGCAAGCTTTCATAAGACAGAAAATTCTTGAGAATGGAAATATACATGGCTGTTTATTTCAGTAAACACGACGGCGAAATTCACAATAAAATTTACTGAGAATGGGATCAATGTCTGCCAGAACGGTACCCTATGCATTTTTAGCATAGTAACTTTGCCTTGACTATCATAGATACATAGTATTCTAACACAGCGTAGGGTGAGGTAAAACCTTAAATAGTTCCACAGTTGACCATTTGCTCTAAAGGTTGTCCATTGACTTCTGCTTAGCAAGTCAATAGTAGCTAAGGATAGCAGCCACTCTTTACACTTAAAGGAGATGCTGGTCAAAGACTTCTCGGCTTTATGGTTAGCGCCCCCGGATTTTTACTTTCCCGTGTAAATTTTCCTTACTGCTTTTCATGAATAAGCGTCTATGTCCTGAATATTAAGCGGTTCTGTATTAATATTTCACTTTTAACGCATTCATTCGACAATTCACTAACACATGGAAGGAAAATTTGTGGTTACCGTGGGGTTAACTAGGGAGGTGTTATACCCCACTGGATTAGCCGTCCGTCCTCGAAAAGGACGGGACCTTGGCTGTGATAGTGATAGCGCCATCTATTCCAGACACTACAACTAAACTGGGCGCGCATTGGTATAGCCTATACTCCCGTCATGTAAGCCACAATTGGTTACAATTTCATGTTCATTTCGTAAACATTTACACAATATTATCCACATGGATATTGGAGAGGACTGTACCCAACTTTAAGTGTTTCCCACCCTTTTACTTCATTTCGCAGGCGTTACCCCACTTGCCATTTACTTGTGTCTCCCGATCGCAGTGTCTTTCGAATGTGCTATCAATGCCCTCACAAACTGCAGGATTTCCATTCATTTTTTTCCTGTAAACTCGAAGCAAAGTACAGAATGATGTTATGAAAACAGTAATAATAACAATTATCTCATTTCGTTACTTGCCTTCTAGAAAAACCAAATTTACCCAAAACTTAGGATAGCTCATATTACGTCAAGAGAGGGCGCAAATTCAGCAAATTCAGGCAGAAATACAAAAAGTGAGCGGAAGGTACCGCGCAAAGCGAACTCCTCCCCCCTCCCGGGCGTGGGATGCAGGGGGATGCCATAGGGGCCCTGGTGGGTCCAGGGGCAACGTCTCAGTGATCCAGGGGCGAAACCCCGGAAGCTCAGGGGTATATACGAAATTGTGGTCACTCAAATGACATGGGATGGGCACTTAGCTGACCACAAAAATCACAAGTAGACATTTTTATTAGTCTTACTCCGTCCTACTAACAACCGGCCAGGATTTAGAGGATGCAGAGGGCTTGAGGTTGAGGGGAAGATGGATGATACTAAGGTTTTCCTGGGGCTTTGGAACCAAAATTGTACAAAATATCCCAACAGGAAGTAATAATGGAATGAAAAAGCACTGAAGTTAGGTCTGCGCTAAGCGCACTAAAATACTACATTTTTCGAACGTTTGTAGCTATAAGAGAAATAGAAAAATATCAGCAAAAATATCCTCAGGGGTGTGGTTGTCCCCTTCGTCCCCTACCCCGTCTTCTCTCTTGCTAAACCCATACGCTCCATAGGTTATTGCCGAAAATGGCACTTTTCTTGCCTTCCACGTTGCATCTGAACAATGTGTTCGATGGCATAAGAAGTTTTTAAAATTTCTGGGGGTGGGCAACGCTCCTGCTTCCCTCCCGCTGCGTAGGGTCATGTGGGTACCCTGTATAGCGTAACCGAGTGCAATAGCTTTCAAGCCAGGTATTTTGGGTGGGAAAGCGACGTGATCTATTTTTCATGAATACACACGTTCAATGGGAGATTGGAGAAAACCAGCAGGAACAGAAAGGATCCTCCTAGCAAACAGACAGAGTCTACGTAGGGTTACTCGCATTAAACACCCAGACTGTTAACTGTCAGTGGGTTTACACAACTCGTGATCGTCAGGTTAGTCCAGAATCCGACGACCAGTGGCCGAAGCATGGTTGTGTTATTTGTTGTAAATCGTCAATGGCTTTTTCTGTATGGGGACTTGACGAGCTTATGACTTGCGTTGGCATGTCCAGATTCAAGTCACAAGTCATTTTTGCAAGTCCAAGTCATATCGCAAGTCTTTGATAGTATTTACATGTCAAATCACAAGTCACAAAAATAGCGACTAGAGTCCGACCCAAATCCAAGTCGCTTAACTCGAGTCTACAACTCTGATATAAACTAAACTTCTGTGGCGTTCTACAATTGAATGCGGCCAATAATAACTCGAAACACAGGGGTGCGGCTTCTCAGCATCCATTCAGAATATACAGAACAAGTGAAAGTAACGGAATACACGATCCGGCAAGATTATATAGACTACAGAGTCAAGTTTCCGTCTGGTTGACGAAGCCAGGCAGCACTGAGAGTTATAATTTTAGACTTTTGGGTGTGTTTCTCTGGTTGATACCTCTGGCCAAGTGCTTGGGTAGAAAAATCTCTCGTTTTTTACAGACTCAGAGATCTAAGCCACCTCAATACAAAACAATAAGTTTGAATAAGCTTAAAATGACTAAGAAGCTATTTCAACAAATACATAGGCCTAGGCTAACATAAAGGTAGCAGGCTAATCACGTGACTTATGCAGATATAGAAAATGGTTTGCCAATTTTGACATGGCTTTATCAGCCTTCAGTGAAATAAAAACTTAGATCAGTCTAGAACAAGGATTAAGTAAGTCAAAAAAGACTTGTTTCCTCTACAAATTTACGACTGCCTTACACGATGAGAATACATGGTCACTAAAGACAGTGATGAATCGCACCTGCCCGATGTAGACCATCAGCACCAAGACAATGGTTAAGGAAGAAAAAAAAAGACAGCTGTTAACTTGAAACCACCCGACAGGTGAAGAAAAACGCCCAACAGTGCGAGTGGCGAATTAAAGGATACTTTGCCAATGTAATAGTGATAGATGCATGACTGCTCTTCATAATCACCTCGCGCTGTAAGAAGACAATTTGACAGATTGAGGTGAGCGCGACCACATGGTATCTGGAATGACGAATGGCACAAGTCCAATCTGACCCGTTGTATAATTGCTGATAACTGTTTACCTTAAGCTTCCAACCTGCATTCGACAGTACACAAATAGCCTGTTCTCACGAGCCCTGGCATGCCCCACTCATGTCCTACCCTTGCTCCACCTATTGATGTAACCCTGACATTGTCCTCATGTAAACGCAGCAAGCCCGGGCTTCTTTAAGCCCCTCATTCGAGGTGGGGTTAGAGCAGCATAGTCCGGGTAAACTCTGACAGGTGTAAACAAATAATTGCCTTTTGGGAGTGATGTGAGGTCAGATTGTACTTCTTGCGGTTTCTGTAGTCCAGTGTTGTTGATTTGTGTATAGTGCTTTGGTGTGGTATTTTAACAATTGTTTACTGAATGTCTTCCCTAAGAACAGTAACTCTTGCACTTCTTTTACACATAACAGTTTTTCTTCTCAAAAGAGAAAAATGTAACTTTTTGTCATTGCACACTCTGGAAGTTGCTGCTTAATTAACTTTACAGTTCATCTTCCTTATAACTGTACTTAGTAGGCTAGGTACTTTCTGACATAATTTCAGTATTGCTTAATTAGCCTTCTTGTTACTTGTTTTAAAAGTGTCTGAACTACTATATCTTTAGTGTACGATTTGTATGATTTCGTGGGAAGGCAAATTATGGGATCCCCCTTTTCTCAGTGTGAAATTGTGTAGGCCTATCGCCGACGTTACATTCAACATTGAAGGTTGAAGTTGTCTCAAAGTACTGCCCGAATGTAAATTTTACCATAAAAAATGACATGCTTTTAAAGGCAAAATTTTCGGCGTGATTCGCGCACACTTGTTGCTGTTCATGTCCCTTACCCGACTAACCTTATAAAAAAAGTAAAACATTCATTATGGCAAAAATCACATTTCTGAATAAACTAAATGCGCATATTGTGCTTAAACCTATAACGTCTAAATTTAAAAATAACCTCAGATTTACCATAAACCATGCCGGGTGCCCTTGCCTACTTAGTGAGCCATTAACATCGAATTGCATTAAATTTGAAATGATAAAAATTCTGTGAGCTATTAATATGAAATACTGCGAGATCTTCCGGGGACTCTCATACATTTACCTAACAATAACATGAGATTATGAAGGAGTAAACTATTTGTAAAGTTGAAAGGGAGACAAATAGTGTTAAATAATATAAAGCAACTGCTGAAAGTCGCTTTTTGTCGAAAATGCGGTACAGTATTCATCTGCTTATATCTCGAGAACCACACACAGAAATTGAATACAACTTTCCCCAGAATGCTCAGAATAATTACCCCTACAATAAATTTAATCTATACCCAGAGGTACCACAATCCTCTCAAAAAGCATTTGTTCAGCCAGGGAGTCTTCATCTCCCTGGTTCAGCCTCACCTCTGTAGTATTCTACCTGCACAAATTGATTCACAGCCATGATATCTGTGAACTCTTTTCAATATAAATATTTAAATTCCTCCTTCAAGAGCCACTACAATCCATCATCTATTTATAATGAGGAATTTTGACCATGCCAGTGGTTCTAGGGGTAATTCGTTGGGACCCGGGTTGTTTTTGCCGGGCTTGACCGTGGTTTTGACATTAACCCAGTTTTGGTTGCCCTGGGCATGGGTGATGTCGTGAGAATAGGAGATATTGGGACAACTTTTGCAATGTGTTATCGAGTAGGATGGGGGTCTATTGTCAATTTAATATGAAAGAAGACTAGATGAAGTATCACTCGTGCCAAAAATGGGGTCAACTGAGTCAATTTTGAAGAAATTATGGACGTAGAAGCTGGCGGCTGTAGGTCAGGCTTTGAGTGATTAAAAACGCCTGGGTAAAGGTACGGAACATTGAGCTCCGCTAACATAATATCGGTCATGTATGGTAAATTGAAATTGCCATGAATGTCCAACTTGTCGGCATTTTTGTGAGGGGTTAGCTTATACCTGGCGAAAACTTCTACAAGCTTTTAGTTAGCGAACCACTAGTTACTGCTCCCATCGACTTACACACTAAATCAGGTCAGTTCTCCGCCCCTATAGTTCATTATAAAAGTTCTCAACCTGGACATTTCACCCCTCCGGTGAAAGCTCACATTAGGGGCTCGTCACCATTCCACTTTCGTCGGGAAACGATAAAATATGAAGTAACCCACAACGGCCAGCCGCTTCTGTGATTTACTCGATATTATACAGTATTTTAAATAAAGACGGCAAATCCTGTAATAAATCCCCCAAATTTTCATATTTCACTAACTAAAAACCACAAAATGCGCACCGAAAATTTTGCTCTCGATAACCTTTCGGCAACCCGTCGACCTTGTCGAGGTTTCAAGCTGCAGTCCCACGTCGGGGAGCTTGGGCCCCTGTCGGAACATTTCTGACACTTACTCAGCTTCAGGATTTCACATTTTATCGTACCTACTATCCTGATTACGTGTCTCATGAAGCAGTTGGGAAATTTTGCCACGTAAGACCACGGCTGTTCCCCATCTCCCTTCACTCCGCCCCACCCCTTTCGATGCCATTAATACAGCAAACTACGAAACATTTCAAGCCACGCTTAACATTAACAGGAAAAAT
>JAIZAY010000226.1:0-74545 GCA_029531755.1 Holothuria leucospilota | reverse complement strand
CGCTTTGATGATTAGCCCCCACCCCCACTTCAAAATTGGCCCTGCAGCCTCTGTGAGGAGCAGTAAATTTTATATAGAAGGGGGAATCAAATATATACAGAACAAGCATGCAGGGCAGAGGAATAGAATAAGATGTGTATGGAACAAACATGCAAGGCAGGGAATGAAGTAAGTACAGAACAAGGATGCAGAGCATACCTAAGCATAAAAACTGGGGATTTCCCTATATGGCCACTTTGGTGTCCCATCAAAGTGACTTGACCTGTATGTGGTAATTTTGCCCACCTACTGTAGTCTGGAGCTTTTGGGTCCATAAGTACTGTATGTCACCAATGTATTTTTGGCAAGGACAATGCCTCTTTGCAAACCCCAAATTAATTGTTACATATGTACCAAATGCCCTTCAAACACTTTCTTTATTGGTATTGGCAATAACATATATCCACATTAAAGAATATTTGCTTTGCTCCTAGATACCTTTATTTCTTATTTACACCTGGCCAGGCTACAACTAAACATAGGCCTACAAAGTAAAAGACCACATGAAAATGTGCACTGCAGCTTGATCCTGGCCGGGTCATACCAAAGACTTTAAAAATGGAACCTACTGCCTTTGTGCTTGGTGTTCAGCATAAGCAATGGAGTAGGGAAAACAAACCAGTGAGCCACAACTGGAAAAAAGGCCGTGGTGGTCTCGACTTGAACCAATTGGTTGGAAACTGGGACGTTAAACCTCATCTAACTAACTAACTAACTAACCTCTGCGTTGGAGAAAGATGAAATGCGCACTCACAGTTCGAATGATGGAAATCCAAATTACCAGTTAAAAACCACCTACAGAGGTCTTAAAAACAAATCCTGTTAATTCTATAACTAAACAACAGCCTTGCAACAGTTTACAGAAAAAGTAAAGTCTGGCTATTTACAAGTTTTTTCCTTAATTTTTCACCCAGCTATAGCAACAAACATCCCTCAAGTATTTTGAGCCCAAGGCCACTTTTAGTTCTGCTTTTCACTGTACCATAAAATAAATCTATTAGTCAGGACTTCAGTAATAAGCTTGTTAGATCTTTAAGATTTTGGGACTCAACTATCTTCCGTGAACCACTTTTGTGCACACTGCACTGATCCCACTGGCAGACGAGACTTGAGGATCAGGAAAGATGTAGGGTACCAACATGCATATAAAGCTGGGTGATATAAAAATGTCATACAGTAAGCTAACAGCATACATGCCTGGCTATTTATGGTCTGATATCACTATTTTCATAAGCACAGGAGCTGCTCTTAGTTTCTGATGGATGGGGTGTTGTTTAACATTTTAAACCACCATCTTGGGAAAGAAGGAAGGGGAATTGTCAAAGGAAGAGAGCAATCTTCTGCAGACCATTATTGTACATGTTGCATGGGGGCCAAAATTTCCAAAAATGGCACATGGGCCTCTACTTGAATGGCTTCCTAATTTAACCTTAAGTGCAGGTCTCACTGCAGTAGCATGTTAGTCTGTTCAAAAGCTCAACCCTCCCTGTTTTATAAGACACAAGCCTATGATCATAATGTATGGTTTATGCAATTCATGTCTTTACCTGGGCCTTGTACCTACAGCTACTAGTACTACAACACATATGCAGGTAGCCATGATAATATTTTGACGGTGGTACGTAGCAAATGCACATTACGCACAAGCACTGCGTTGCACATAGTCTACATATTTGCAAGTTGTTAGCCACCGGTATCCCACAGAACTAGCTAATTCAAGTTCATGTGCCCAAAACTAGAGTGGTGTTTTCGTTTAGTTTATATACAGTACATAGAGTGCACACTGAACAACTCAATCACATACATACCGTGTACATAAGCTTAACGTTAGTTCCTGCCTGATCACTGAGAAGTAATTTTGTACTAACGTTACACCATTCAAAGAACTGGCTAGTACAATTTACATGTCACAGACCGAAGGCTATGCTGCAGCCTACAACTGGCATGCATATGGTAAGTGGTGTTTACTTACAAGCATCATGCTTTTACTGTAGCGTACAACTTCCAGCAACAAAGCGTTAGCGGTATAACTATTTGATAGATCTATCCAGAAAATGACTATAAAGCTGCTTACTCATACTGTGTCTTCCAAGCAGGGATGTGAGCTCCACAAGTTAGAGTAGTAGGCATGATGAAGTTTTTACAACTAAAACTACACTGTAAATTAAAGCTGTCATTGAAGGTTGGTCCCCAGGTAAGGTAGTAATAAGCTAATGTGTAACTTAATGTACTGTGAGGACTTTCTAGCAGAACTAGTACCACATGTACAAAACGTATAGGTACAAACATTGGGACTGCATCACATGCATACAGTAGGATCCCCACAACATTAATTGATATGCACAGTACAGTATGCACTAAATTATAAAAATATTATTGCCTATGGATATAAAACTGTTGTAAAGCTAGCATGGCTTCCCACAGGGTCAGATAATCAAAGAGGCTTCAGAAAAATTGTGACCAACCAAACTTTGTAATGTGGATAATATCACCAATTCCTATTCACCCATTTCATCTCAACCTAGTCTCTCCCCTCATAGCTCATACATTCCCATCAACAAATATTGGCTATAGCACAATTAGTCCCCTGAATAAAATGAACTAAAAATTTAAGCTCTACATGCATGTAAATGACTGTTGGTCCCACAAAGGAGGACTAAATGAGTGAACGGCCAATCTGTATCCTACATAATTTCTCTTCAGTAAACTTAGATAAATCAGCATGCAGCCACCAATTGACCTATGCAGGTGCATGGACAGTTTACTCACATATACTAGCCCACTGATCAGGATGACTTAATATAAAAGCAAGAAGTCACTATGTAGCATTACTAAGCATTGTCCAACTTAATACAAGGTTGATTATTTCTCTCTTCTTGTATAAAATTTGTAAACACACAGAGAGCATAATGCTGGAAACAGCAATTGCCCTCTCCACAAAGTCCATGATAACTTCATGGTTTGAATAGGAAGCTTTAGGAGATTCAAGTTTACTTACAATGTGCTGCTAGGCAAGGCACAAACCTGTAAATTGTTTGCAGTGTGCAAGGTGTGTAATAATCAATAAGCATCAGGCCTTCTGTTATACCATAATGAATGGAACTAGGTTCAAGGCATTGGTTCTATTCTTTGGATCTTCTTAGTAATTGAAGATTTGTGTAATCCTCCTTTTAAACTTTCAGATTCAGCAACTTGAACTAACTACTGTTGTTGTAATTTAATCTGTTAATTAGCTTTGATTGGAGTAATATAGATACTACTGGTTGTACAACATGTACATCCATGGTCATGTACTGTACACAGCAAGAGCCATTGGTGCAAGTTTGCAGCTGTATAGTTATTCTGGTAAAGCTATGTAGATAAATTGTACTGATTAAGCAAAAAGTCAACGTGCACTTTTTGCAATAATGAAAGTAATTAGGCATAATCCTGGTGGACTCGACTGGACTCGGCCTCAAGTCCGAGTCCTCAGAGGTTCGAGTCCGGGCCAAGTCCGAGTCCAGAGAGGCCCGAGTCCGAGCCAAGTCTGAGTCCACAAAAACTTGGACTTGAGTCCGGACTCGAGTCCTCCAGCCCTGCCTTATAGCCCATTGTAACAATACACCATCATGTGAATCAACATCAGACGTTATCCCGCAGACTGAAAGATATGTACTCGATGGAGGTTCATTGTTGCACAAATTGAAGTGGAAGAGCGGAGATACCTACCGCAATATAGCAAAATCATATGCTGACTACACAAACAAACACTATGGGTCTGCAACGGTTGTATTTGATGGCTACGTAGCTCGTCCCTCCATTAAGGATAACACTCACCAGAGAAGGGGGCAAACCGCCATTCATCCGATTGTGAACCTTACAGAAGACACCCAGTTCGAAGGGAAACAAGACGAATTCCTATCAAGAGGTAGTAACAAGCAGCACCTGATCAGTTTGATAAGTGATGAACTGCAAACTGTTGGTTGTACGGTCATTCAGGCAGCAGGAGATGCTGATGTGGACATTGCTAACACTGCAGTTAACATGGCATGTGTATATTCCACAACAGTGATTGGCGAGGACGCTGACCTGCTAATTTTGCTACTCCATTACTGTAAGGCCGATGAACAGCCACTCTATTTTAGATCGGATAAACAGTCGAGAGGTCTACCAAGAGTGTACAACATTAATTCAATGAAGCGTTGTCTTGGTAGTGAAATGTGCACACCAATCCTATACTTACATGCATTCACAGGATGTGATTCAACGTCTCGTGTCTATGGTATTGGGAAGAAATCAGCATTCGAGAAACTAGCTAGAGGTAATCCAGAAATCAAGTCTGTTGCAAATGCATTCACTTCAAGCGGTAAGAATCAAACAGACATAGATACATTGGTAGTCAAGCGATGGCTGTCACTTTTGGCGGGGAGAGCACATCTTCTTTGGCAGCCCTAAGGTATTGCATGTTCACGAAGAAAGTCGCCTCAGCAAAATCATTCATTACGCCAGAACGTCTTCCTCCAACTGATTCTGCCACTAAATTTCATTGTCGGAGGGTGTACTATCAGACTATGACTTGAATGGGTTTGGAGAGTGACATCGATCCTCTGGTATAGGGTTGGAGGCTGGTAGATAATAAACTAGTACCTATAATGTCTGATAAGAAAGCTGCACCGGACACTCTACTGAAAATGGTACATTGCAATTGTACAACAGGTTGTAGTGGCCCCCGTTGTACTTGCAGAAAACATGGACTGCCGTGCACCTCTGCGTGTGGCTCATGCCAACTAACATATTGTGACAATCAGCTCCTCGTTGCCTATGGCGAACTTGATGACAGTGATGAAGAATAAGTCTAATTGATTAAATGGTGATAGCTTAGTAGGCTTCAGGGGGTGTGTTGAACCATTCAGCTGTTGACATCATCTAACCCTAGTGGTAGTTTATCAATCTTGCTCATCAAATATTGTCCAGTACACCTGGGAGGCGTTATTTACTGGTCAAGGTATGCAATGTGCCTATTTATTATTGTTCTGACCCGAAAACGACCAATCATAGATGATTAAACGATAAAGTGAATGGGTATGGGTGCGATAGTAAAAACAAAACAGTGTAAATACATTTTCCATGAAAAATATATATCAGAGTATCTGGTTCTGTCAAACTGCATCCATTTCGTTTAAGTTTAAAATGTTGAGTTTAAAATGACAGTATGATAGCGGCCAACGCAGAATGCAGAGGCCTGGTCATTCTTGAAACTCACTCTAGCAAATTGTTCATCCTAGACGTAGTAGAAATTTGACACTGTCAATTGTGGAACATTAACTGGTTATAAAGATACTACACTTTGTGTTTTTCAAGATGGCAGACAGCCGCCATCTTGGATGTAGGGGTTGAAATGATACCAAAACTATATCACGCTCACTCCAGTGGATTGGCCATATCAGATATAGTAAGAATCGACACTTTATTCATCACTCCAGTACATCAGGTGCCAGTTATATAACACTTTATAATTTTCAAAATGGCGGCCGGCGGCCATTTTGAATTTTCCTTTCAAACCACCTTACCCGTAATCTGATTTTGATAGATTTTTTTCAGTACGGTACAAAACCATTGATAGACCTTTTGTTCGAGTTTTTTGGGGTCAAATTGTAAATTGACCCGTCTATTATGCTTCTTCACATATTCCCTCTGATTTAGCTTCATGCACACATGTGTGGGTACGCACCGATGCAGTACGTAAACCATTGCAACCTCATTACCGGGGCCCATATGCTGTCATTACACGTCATGACAAGTTTTTCACACTCAACATACATGGTAAGACAGACTCAATTAGCATAGATAGCCTTAAGCCAGCATATCTTGATGATAGCTTTACTGCTGTAGAACAACCTTCAGTGATACGCCATGACAAGCCAGTGACGAGACAGTCAGACACGTCAGATCCAACTCCACCAGAAACTTCAACTGACAAAACACGAGTTACACGCTCTGGTAGGCGTGTTCATTGGCCACGTCGCTATGTTCAGGTCATTGACATAGGTTGAAACTATTTTTTTCCCCCTTTTGACAATTTTGTATCGCTTGCTCTCATACTTCGAGCAATCTAGGGGGGAGCTAGATGTAGTGACTTTTATTTTGGCCCTTACGGCATCCCATACAAGGTTGTTTACTCCGCAACCGGATATTTACGCATTTCTCAATCAACTATATTTAGAGCTTTCTAGAATCCAGCATGCTTTTGTACGCACTGCATAGCCCATGCATAGGTGCCTGGATGTAGAGTAGTCTGCATTAACGTGATAACTACTTAGCAACGGTGCAACGAGCTCTAGCAGTTAACTTTTATATTTCAGCTTTTAGATCTATCAGTATGTATTTCCGGAAGTCTTTTCAACTTTAATCATCGAGTGTTTTTTATCCGCAAGGAACTATAGTTCATTTTGATACAAACGTTGTATTTATAGGTTGCGAAGGGCTTAGCAGCTAAACAGTTTTATTTTGTAGTATTATTCTCCAGCCACGGCGCCAGTACTGGCGGAACAGTTAGAGGCGCGTTGACAGCCTATCGTATTAGTATTATTAGTTTTCTTTGGCAAGCTCAGCCTAGCTGTAATACGTAGCATAGGTTTTATATTAATGTGAAAATCTACCGGTCGGCACCCAGATTCGCGCCACCGAATAACTCTGTGGACACTCTGGTTGGCGCCAAGCCTAGCGCCACCGAATAACTCTGTGGACACTCTGGTTGGCGCCAAGCCTAGTGCCACCGATTTTTTTAGTGCACCGTTATATTTTCCCTTGGACAGTTGGGTCAGAGCTATTGTCACCAGGAGCCGTGAAGAACACCTTAGGGGTGAGTTAAATCTATTTACCCTTAAGTATAATACGTATTATACATCTAACTAACCAACCAACCAACCAACCAACCAACCACCAACCAACCAACCAACCAACCAACCAACCAACCAACTAATCGAGTGCGTTTGACTTCACGAGGTATTGGCCGGATATAGAAGGTTCCGGAATCTAAATTAGTACGGAATGTGCTGTAACAGGAATCGGACTCGGGGTTCGTTTAAGCCGAATTCTCAAATACGAAATTACATTATAACTTTTATTTGTGCTTAAAGCACATATGTAAAGTATGGCCACACACAATCAACTAAATTACAGAAGAGGAGAGAGTTTGGAAGTGAGTCCAAACGATGACCTTATTAATGTTGAAGATGGACAGGTACAATAATACTGAAAAATCCGTGTGTATGATATGTTGTTCATTGACAAATAGACTGTCTCAAAATTGGGGCCCACTGGAATCAGAACTAATAAGAACGTGAGGGGTACCAGACTTAGAATTGCCCCAGAATCCCGGGATGTGGAATCGGGGTTGACAGCTGCGGTTCGGATAGGGTTGACCAGGGCCCTGTCCTAAAGTCTCAAGTGACAAATTAACACGTGCAAAGTAAGCCTATATATAGTGTTTGACTGTCTGTCTGTGGGAGAAACCGTTTCTCACCTTGAACAATCACCACTGTGTATTTTGTGAGCATCAGATACTAAACAATTCCAGCCTTTGTTAATTCACTTGATTTACTCACTGACCAGGGAAAACTTCGCCGAAGAACCCTTCAGTAGTTTTCAACGAATTTCGCAAAGACTCATCGCACAAAGCAACGATCTGTTTAATAAATGACTTGGCACACAAATCAAACTTTAAACTTGATCGACAATCAAATTGCCGAGCAAATCTGCATAGTGTAGGCTACATCTAGTATCATCTTTTAATGCTAATAGTGAGTCAAATTTGATGTTGCTTAGGACAGCGGCGACGATAACAGATGAATGAAAAATATAGAAAATAATATAATCTACCAAAGCGTCATCAATTTGTAAACTCTCTGTTACTGTCTCAAGGAAAATATAATTTATGGTCGTTTCAACTCTTTGTGACTGGAAAGTAACGGAACTAAAAGTAACCCCGTTACAGGTACTTTACCCAGATATGTAATTAGTTACTTGCTCCGCAACTCGTTACACTGTTTCATTACACGAAATATAACTCGTTATAGTAACGGCGTTACTTGTAACTAGTTACTTCCCAACCTGGGTATAAAGCAAAATTAAGTTCCTCCCAAGTAACTAACTTGTCAATAGGAAGATTATTCAATGAAAATAATAGGCTATTTGGTACACGAAGAGGCTGTTTACATTTGCATTTTCCATTGGCTTCACACTCAAAACATGGAATTTGAGTGCTCTTATCTCTGATCGGCCCTCCACGTTTTAGATTGGTTAGTTAGTTAGATGGGGGTTTAACGACACACCAATACAAATGTGTTATATAGTGTCAGCTAGATAAAAAAGAAGGTAAAGGTGAGGTGATATCACCTAAAAGGAAAAAATGATCGGGCAAAATTCTACTAAAATGTCTAGACAAAAAGCAAATGGTGGGAGTCATGTCAAAATTTCCTGTAAAGGTTACTTTCTTTGAGAAAGCCCAAAATGAGAGAAGGGTCTGTGTGATCAAACAACGTCTTCAGGTTTGGCACAGTGTAATACTTCTGACGAATGTGGGAGTATTCATAGCAGTCAACAAGAATATGACTGACGGTGACAGCACAGTCACAGGGGATACAATATGGTCTCTCATCCCCGTGGAGCAAATAAGCATGGGTTAGGTAAGTGTGACCTATGCGAGCCCTAGTCAGTACCAAATCATCTCTCCGTTTTCTGGGGGCTGCATTACCCACAGTCCCGACCGCTGGTTTGACCCGGTACAATTTGTTCTCAGATTTGTTTTTAGATTGGAGACTGAGTTTCTTGGTGTTTTGCTCCCTGAAGTCAAGGGAAAGTGAACGACCAAAGAAAGCACATCTCTCGAGGCAGGGTTACCCTGACTAAGCTAAAATGAGAATATCAAGTACTAATAACATTTGTTGTCCCTGTGGAAGTCAAAGTCAAAAGTCATGTCACAGAAGGTCAAATCTATATTTTACATAAAATTATGTGCCAAAAGTCTTTGTCAATGAATTGGACGATTTTATTTAAACTGCCGAAAGGACCCAAACGGTAAGAATTGTGTCAGGCAAACCAATGGTAAGGGTGGAATCCGCGGACAAAAAGGATACAACGTACCATCGAAATGTGTAGTTGCCGTTGAGTGAGGTCAACTGTGAAATGGTCTAAGATAAAATGCGTACGGTACTTTGAGTCTAGTTTACAGTTACTTGCTTCTAGAAGACAACTAACGGTTTTTTTTTTGTTTCTTGTTTTTTTAATTATTTTTCAAACTGCACATTTCTTCAGGATCGCAAGTGCTCACACAGTACAAACAGCGTTAGCGTGCAACATATATATATATATATATATATGTGTGTGTGTGTGTGAGTAAGAAATACGGTAAAAACGTTTTTACCTATTTCTTACGCATATTTAATGGCGCAGAACTGATTACGTCTAAGAAAAATTGGACTATTTCTCGCACATATATATATATGGTGCTCGAAAACCGTTAAGTAATGCAAACTCAGTAATGTTCCTTACTTATTAATCCCACGTAGGTAATGAGTCCCTCGTAAACAGAGACGACAAAATAATGCGTGATTAAATGTAATTTTTATCGGGGCGGTCTTTATAGGCACTTGCTTTAAAGGGATTTGCCAGTAACAAAAAATCAATGACTTCAAAAAATGCACAAAATTTGTCTCTTCCAGGAGGTGAAAACCGCATCTCAATAGCTTGTGCATTTGAAAGATACTAATTTTCAAAGAAATGCAATTTTTTCTCAAGATGAAGTGCATTACGGGAAATCTGTGATGTCATCACGGCACATTAATTTATCAAAACATTGAATTTCTTTATGATATTGACACTGTTGTAGGGAATATTTAGCAACTTTGTTTGTTATGCCGTACATTTGGTGTAGATTTATGCTAAACCTACATGGAAAGATATTCAAACATTCCAACAGTATCAAATATCAAGGACAACAGAACATTCAATTTTAAAGGAAAACACAAGAAATCTGAGGCAATGTGCCCACTTTACATAACATTATGTGATCTTGGTGAGAACTGGAAGTATTTTTTGACAAAAATAAGTAGTCTTTAATATTAGATATCTCGAGTTAGGAAAAGAGTATTGCTACAGGGTTTAGGGGGTATGAACTGAAATTTGTTTCTCTTTCACATGAGACCCTTGTGGAAAGCCACTGGAAATTGCCTTTAAAGGTCACGTTACCGATGAGAAGTACTGATCTTTATGTATAACTGGATCTAATAACGGCGTCTAAAAAGAGGAACCAGTTGGCCCTTTGCAGCTACTCCCCATGATACTCCAAGCCACATTCAAGCTAACTGGTGATACGCTATGAAAGCGGCGTTATTTTAGAATTTCTACCAAATGTCAGCATATTCACCCTACAATTGCATCATCCGTGAACTCAATGTTTGTCATTAAGTGCTACATGCAGTTATATAAGAACGACCTGCGCTTTAAAAATATTAAACGAAAAAAGGTAAGATGTATCCTTAGCTAATAATACATGATGAGGGAAAAGTCGACAATGTCTCTGCCTTGACGGTGTGCGTGTAACTTACACGGTGGGTTATAAACGCTGCCGGCGTTGTGGGCAGGAGATAGGCGAATAACGATGTAGTTACACAATTGTTACAACAGTAAAGCGTCTAATATGAGAAACGTTTGCAAAAAGACGTCCCTTCCTTTGCCAACGAGTGATGACTTTGATCATTTGCTGGCAATAAATATACCAGTCTGAGAGATTCTTCCGTTTAGGGCAAAACCAAAATTTTCTCGAAGGGGAGAAAATTTTTGCAACACATTGTAAAGACCAACTGCAACAAAGACAACGTTTAGCAAGAAAGAAGACCACTCAAAACCTTGCATCTTTCTCAAAAACGGCGTGGTGAACCATCGATTAGGACGCCGCTTTTAGTAGCTATTACAACACAGTTACCGAGTATACATTTAATTCAATTTCAGTAGACAGAAAAATTTTGCAAGAGGTTCCAAACCTTTCCGCCTTTGAAAATGTACACAAAGAACGCTTGTAATCGTGGGTAAAATAGGCAATATTGCGGCTCCAATAACCAATTTTTCTCCTGACCGTGGGAAACTGGATTCTCCCAAAAGGGGGAATCTCCCGAACTGTAAACAGCTCTGTGATATCATTGTGAGGAATTCCCATGTTAGACCTGAACAGTCTAAGTCCGGCAAGACCAATGTCTTTTCAAGTAAAGACAGTCGATGTATCAATCAATGAAAATAGAAAAACAGGTTCACCAGAAAAAATAAGAAACAATGATGAAGTAGCAAAGAACAGAACTAGCCTGCAATACTCAATAAACTGTGAAGGGGGTGGGGACAAAAGGCAATGAGAACATAATAATGAGAGAACCTGTAAGATATTCTCTGCTATCAATAAAGCCTTTAAATATAGGACTGTAAAAATCTTTAAGAAGATGCACCTCATTTTTCAAAATCTTAGACTCTTCTTTAAAGAGATTCTTACCCCTACCAGATTAGAAAAAATATTTAAGGGCTTCTTTATTGATAGCACAGAATTTCTTACAGGTTCTGTTATTATGTTCTCATTGCCTTTCACGTTTTCATCCCTCCTTAGGTTTATATACACTTAAAATAGAACAATTTGTTACCTTTACATGCCAAAACTCTCAAACGCAAAACTTTAACCTTGAATATGAACCAAGAGTTACTACTACTCGATAGGTCCAAGCACAGGCGTAGAAAGTGGGGAGCTGGAGGTGGGAGTGGGCTAAAACCAACTTTGAAATTGATAAGATATAGTTAAGGAGGAGATTACGATGAACTTTCTCACAATTCTGTGACAAAGTGGACCTTTTAGCTACAGTGTTGCTTTAAACTCGCAGCTTATCAACCAAAAAGCATAATTTTAAATTTATGCCTATAGTGGCAAACCAATTTTTAGCAAATTTAACGTGTGACCTTTCGCCTACGACATCATCAAATGCGCATACATAAGTTATCATGGTCATGTACCAACCTATCAAGCTTGAACAACGTTGGACTTACTGCTTAGGGGATGTTCGCGAAAACTAACTTGAGGGAATCTGACCTTTTACATACATTTTGACCTCTTAACTCACCCTTAGCAACCAGAATTGCATTATTTTAAGAATTGTCTTATCAGTCCTAGCACACTATGTGCTTTGATAATCTTTAACATCCTGACACGCAAATAATGGCAAACCCCATTTTCAGCAAATTTTACCTTTTACCTATCACGTCATCATTAACGCATTGAGGCGTTATCACGGTCCCACCATGTTTGACCTGGATCGTTCCTATGGTTTGAAAGGAGCTCGCGACACCCTCTTTGTTCGCTCACACGAAAACACCAACGCACTCACACACTCAGTCTCTCACACACACCTTCACACAATTCTGAGGCGTCAATCCGGGGGGGGGGGGACGGGGGGACAAGTCCCCCACATTTTGATGGGTGGGGGACACAATATGAAATGCCCCCCCCCCCACATTTGCGTAAAAGAGTAGTGTCGTGGCTCTATCTGACTGGCTTTTTGAGTGGCATGTAGGTTTGGTGGGCAATTGTTAAGTGTCTCGATGCAGATTCCGAATGCAGATTTCGTCAGGGAAATCTTATTTAATGACAAAATTTCGGTGCGCTTCGCGCGCATGTGTCACGGTTTGCACTCCTCATGAGTGACCATTAAAAAGGTAATTATACATGGAACTATTCTGACCACAACACTCTCCGAAAACAGACATACATCTCCAAACATCTGAAGGGGGCCTCGCATCAATATGGGATCATTCAATCAGTGGCGTACGCAGAGGGGAGGGCCATTGGCCATGCCCCTGTCACTGATTCCGATTTTTTAAGTTCCTAAAAATACGTAAATTTTTTAACACAAATTTACTTCAAAAGGTAATTTACTTCAAAAGGTAGCATATTTGGCACCAGATTGCATGTAAGGACACCAAATTTTTCAAAATTTTTCAAAGGGGAGGAGTACACCCCATTGGGCCATGTCCTCCTCACTGATGCCTATTTTTTTTTTAGTTCCTAAAAATACGTACATTTTTTAACACAAATAAGGTAGCATATTTGGCACCAGATTGCATGTAAGGACACAAAATTTTTCAAAGGGGAGGGGGACATCCCATTGGGCCATGTCCCCCTCACTGATTCCTACTTTTTAGTTCCTAAAAATATGTTAAAAATTAACACAAATTTTACCTCACAAGGTAACATATTCGGCACCAGATTGCATGTAAGGACACCTAATTTTTCAAACATTTTCAAAGGGGAGGGGGACACCCTTCCCTTTAGACCCCATCCCCCAGGCCGGCGGTCACACAACATACTGCATGCCCCCCCCCCCTTGAGAGAAATCCTGGGTACGCCACTGCATTCAGTCTAATTTGTAGCATGATGTGGAAGGTTGAAAGTACGTTGTTGCCGTTAAACATTTTTCAAAAATCTTTACCGAGCGCTTCGCCGAAGCCATTATCGGTATAGATGGTGATTTTTAATACACTTACGACTAAAAAGCATTCTGAAAACGCCCTTGCTAGTCCTTCGCACCTTTGCTATACTACGATCAGCTTCAAAAATATCACCAAGATAGCACCATTTTGCATCTAAGCAACCTTAAATTAACAAAAATTTCTCAAAGGAGAGGGGGATGCCCCCTCCCCTTAGACCCATCCCCCAGGATGACACCTTTATATAGTGACAAAGGAAGGATCCCCACTGCTGTATACAAATGCAAGGTGCATAAAAAAGGTGAAATTTACGCACCGCCACTGCAGTTAGCAACCAGAAAGCCCAAAGGCTTAGCGATTCCTTGCCGAAAGGGGATGCTTTGTTGCACTGAGGTTTATCCCTCAAATTTATCTTCCTTAACTACATCATTTTATGTTTTAACAATCTGACCTCTGCTGACCTCATATGACCTTTGAACCCCACCAAATATAACAAAAAAGAAAACGGAAGTGTCTTGAAAGGGGTTCAACTCCAATGGATCTTGGATCTTTGCTTTTTGACCTCTGGTGACTCCAGATGACAACCTTGGGAATACTTGGGATATTTTGCTTTTTGTCCTTTGGTGACCCTGATGACTATCTTGGGAATTCTTGGGAAATTTTGCTTTTTGACCTCTCGTAACCCCAGATGATGATCTTGGGAATTCTTGGGAAATTTTGCTTTTTGACCTCTTGTAACCCCAGATGACCTTTGACCTCTACCAAAAACAATAGTGTCCTTACTTTCATCATAACAAATCTATACACCAAATATGAAGTGTCCTTCATTCCTATCTTGAGATATTGTGATTACAAGCTTTTTGGTCTTTTAGAGCTCCAATGACCTCAAATGACCTTTGACTTTCACCAAAAACAATAGGGTTCTTACTCTCAACATGACAAATCCATACACCAAATATGAAAAGTGGCTGTCATTGCTATTTTGAGATATCGTGATTACAAGCCATTTACAAGGTTTCCTTAGTTCAACTTCTGGTGACCTCAGATGACCTTTGACCTCTACCAAAAACAATAGCGTTCTTCCTCTCAACATGGCGAATCTATATGGGCCATTCCTATCTTGACATATCCCAATTTCAAGGTTTTTGGTCTTTGACCTCTGATGACCTCAAATAACATTTGACCTCCACCAAAAACATTAGGTTCTTTCTCTCAATATGACAAATCTATATACCTAATATGAAAAGTGTTGGTCATTCCTATCTTGAGATATCGTGATTACAAGCTTTTTGGCCTTTTACCTATGGTGACCTCAAATGACCTTTGACCTTCACCAAAAACAGTATGATTCTTCCTCTCAACATGACAAATCTATATACCAAATATGAAGAGTTTCGGTAATTACTATCTTGAGATATCATTTTTACAAGCCGTTTACCAGGCTTTTGCAGATTAGCCTCCGGTGACCTCAGATGACCTTTGACCTCTATCAAAAACAATAGGGTTCTTCCTCTCAACATGACAAATCCATATACCAAATATGAAAAGTGGCTGTCATTGCTATCTTGAGATATAGTGATTACAAGCCATTTACAAGGTTTTCGCAGTTTAACCTCTGGTGACCTCTGATGACCTTTCACCTCTACCAAAAACAATAGGGTTCTTCTTTTTGACATGACAAATCTGTATACAAAATATGAAAAGTGTTGGTCATTGCTAACTTGAGACATCGTGTTTACAAAGTTTTAGGTATTTGACCTCTGATGACCTCAAATGACCTTTGACTGCCACCAAAAACAATAGGCTTCTTCCACCTAACATGGCAAATCTATATACCAAATATGAAAAGTGTCGGTCATTGCTATCTTGAGATATCGTAGTTACAATTTCGGCGTCACATACACATACACACATACACATACACACACGCACACACACGACATCACCATCGCATAGATTCCTTGCCTGCCTACGGCAAGGAATCAAAAACATCCAGCCAGTCGGAAAAATTAGAATTCACTTGACTAAATTATGGACATTTTTGAGCCATATATGATCAGCTCCAAAAATATCCCAAAGAAAGCGCCGTTTTCCACCTAAGCAGCCTTAAATTAACAAAAATTTCTCAAAGGGGAGGGGGATGCCCTTAGTCCCCTCTCCCAGGATGACACATTTATGTAGTGACAAAGGAAGGATCCCCACTGCTGTATACAAACACAGGGTGCATAAAAAAGGTGAAATTTACGCGCCGCCACTGCAGTTAGTAAAAAAATCCAGCCAGTCGAAAAAATTAGAATTCACTAAATTATGGACATTTTCCAGCCATATAGAATCAGCTTCAAAAATATCCCAAAGATAGCACCGTTTTGCACCTAAGCAGCCTTAAATTAACAAAAATTTTTCAAAGGGGAGGGGGACGCCCCCTCCCAAGGACGACACATTTATGTAGTGACAAAGGAAGGATCCCAACTGCTGTATACAAAACGCAGAGCGCATAAACAAATTTACACGCCTCCACTCAGTTGGAGAAAACATCCAGCCAGTCGGAATTTGGGACCTTCACACCCCAAACATATCACCCTAGCAACGGGCCTGATCGGGTCCATGATCTCCGACAATGATCCACACTTCAAAGCGTGTTTTCAGCTATTTTGAGACATGGTGAAAACAACATCTTGAAGTAATTCCGTGTATTTCACCTGGTAGATCATCTATGATGGTCATGTTAACTTTGAAATGATAATTCTTATTAGAATAGGGCATCAGTCATCATAAGGGGGGGGGGGGAGGAAAGGGCGTACAGGAAGACACCCCCTCTTCAAAACCAAAGGGACTGGTTTGTGCTAAGTCATGTATGTCCCCTGTCCCCCTACATTTGAATACGGATTGACGCCCCTGTCTGAAGTACAATATATCATCTCCCTATATGAGATAGTAAATTTACAGGCCGAACGTTTGCTTTGCATACGCGTAGCAGCCTACCTGTTTTCAAACCCTATTTTGACATCATGGCCAACCGGCCCATTGGTAGTGCAGACAGCGCGCACAACTTGTCAGTCAAAACGCATTGCATTTCTTCGTTTGCGTAATTGAACGTACGCTTGCGAACCCTCTTCCCGGGTGCGAAAACTATAAACAGACTTGTTATTTTCAAAATATGTGCTATATCGGAGGCAAAGCTAAACATTTCTCATGGATGGACAAGGGAATTTCTGACACATTGCTATCTCATAGAAGCAATCCTGCTATAATATAAATGGTGACATTTCCTCGATTTTGCTTTGGAAGGGTTTAGAGAATTTTTTTGCTTGAAAGTCAAGGATTTCCAGGGACCGTTGACAAAAGAGTACGGGGCGGGGTTTAGGAATCTAGTTGCAGACTATGCCCTTTCGGATAACAAATTAATGTTTTCAGGCAAACTACATGCTATGTTTGGTATAACAGCCTACAATTTCTTGCGAAAACGATTAGCCCACCCCACAAAAAAGCTCAGATGAAAATATCCTTCCAAATTTTGGGGTAATAAGGACCTTACAAAGGGAGATTTTGTTTAATTACTAAGGAAATTCTAACGCTAATTCGAAATGCATTTTATACTATTATGTTCTACGAGAGATCAGCATTTGAGTGTCAGGTCCATTTTGCCAAATCAATGAAATTCTGCCATGGGTTGCTCAAAGAAACGACATGATCAGGGATGCACGCAGAAAAAAGAAAAGGCAAGCTTTTCACTGCAAGCCCTAAATGCGCAAAACGGGTTGTCGCCTTTGTGCATACTCTGGACCACTCATGGGAAGATCCTGCGTCCTCCAGAGGTAGTTTGTTAGTATTGAAATAATATGCTAACAATGGTTGCAAGTCGGCGCTGACCGAAAGTGGGTTTTTTTTTTGTCATAGGCTAATGTAAAGAAGCATCTGGAGTACTTTACTGCAGAGGTGCAGTTGAGGGTTCCCTACTTAAGGAGTAAAGGCCATTAGTATAAAACTTTGAATTGTCTATAGGTGTCTACCGTTGCATCACGAGCACGCAAAGACAAGGATCACAATTTTAACAATTTCTTTAGCAATTGGTTTCCCATATGTCCGTTAGGTTTCAGAATTATGTATGTAAACAGGCGACAGGGGGTCCAGAGGGTTCAGACGAACCCCTCTTCCAGCGAAACGCCCCATTGTCTTGAGAGAACCCCCTCCAATTACGTAAGGTGCATGGGCGTCCGGAGGGGCAAGGGGGCACTTGCCCCCCTGGAAAATCAAAAACTTGAAAAAACGAAGAAAAAATAAAGAAAAGACGAAGAAAATATAACATCAACATTTCTTAACAGTTCACTCTGTGTGAATTTCTACTCTGAAGACAGGAATGGAATAAAAATATCAACACTCAGGCCCCGGCAGCTCCCCCCGGCATATTTTTGGTATTTTTTAAAGTTTATATTTACGATATTGCTAGTGTTTCCCCTTTTTATATGCGGCAAATAGGCCTTGGAAGTGCCATTTCCAGCGATCTGGGAAGCATTTTGGGCCAAAAATTTTTGCGCTCCGCGCCAACCCATGGTGGCGCGGAGCGCTGAGAGTCTGTCTATGGGCTTCGCCCCCCCCCCCGGCAAATTCCTGGCTACGCCTTTAACAACACTGTGTGAAATAACTTCTAAACTCTTTTCTGGGAGTAAAATATTTTCCATGAAAAAAGTTGGGCCCCCTAAAAATTTTGCCCCCCTTGAATTTTTTCTGCGGACGCCCATGGTAAGGTGTAGCACATAACTGTGTTAGAACAGAAGGCTGTCTTCGTAGGGAGGTGTTTTTGGTTATCATCTTAAAATAGAGCACATGAATTTTTCACGAGGAGAAGAATAAAAGAGGTAAAAGACTTGTGTAATAGGCCTCTCTGTGGAAATATTGGCAATGAACTGCTACACTAAACAAAAATAAATACAAGGAGGGAAGAGCCCTTTTTTATTTGTATTTCGCCTGTTGGCAGGAATTTTAATTCTCAATCAAGATAGATGCCCAGCCTCTTCCCAGTCTTTAGAAAGGGATTCGAAGGTGGATCGGGGTTCGGACGAACCGCCTCTTTCCCTTTCCAGCAAGCCTGTATGTCACATTAGCGAACCCCTACCTACCAACCTTATTACCCATGCATCCTCTAGATTTGCAAAGAGTAACAACTATATGAGCAAAGTACTGCCCGAACGTTTCCCGAATCCACCTATTTAGTACTGCAGTATAAAAGACGTCCTCTTCTTGCAACATTTTTATTGGTAAAGATCCCATTAGAGTCCCACCGTTGGAAGTCTGGACATGGCTGCCCCTTGTTTCAGTTTCACTTTATTTCTTCCTTCCTTTGTAGGTATTAATAGCAAAACAGTACAAACAAGTATTTCATATGCATATGCCATGCGATACAATAATTAAAATAAAAATACTGCATGAAAGAAAGAGGAACCGGAAGGAAGTCTTCACTTTTCTAGTCTGGTCGCTATCAAAGTACAGAATGAGAACAAGTAATCATATACAATTATATAGAAAAGAAAAACAAAAAACAAAACAAACGATCAAAAAAGAGGGGAAAGAAAATCGTAAGTTTTGCAATGACGTAGTTAAACCCGTAACATTTCTTCTTTATAGCCTGATAGGATACCCCTGTGTTTCTTTTCTAGGAGGTGAGCTTTTTATTGTTATTTAAAAATTTTAGACCGTTATAGTCGTCTTGTTATTTCGTTGTAGTTTGGTTTTGAACAGATAAATAATACAATTTTTATCCTAAACGCAACCAAAAGGGCAGGAAGGGTCTACAATTTGTGGCCCTGAAAATCAGTTCAAGTGAAAAATTTACATAGTTCCTTTCATATATTGCAAAGTATAATGAAATTTGAATGTTGTATTCACATATTTGTGATTCGGTCAATTCCACATCTATCTAATTTGAACGATATTCATCGTTTAATTGACAGCTCTGCTGATGGCGTTTTAAAATAATGTTTGTGAGATAGGAGTGTTGGCCGTAGCGTATCTGAGGAGGGGCAGTCAAGGGAGGAACAGTGTCCCTCCCGGATTTTTGACGGGAATAGCCAGCTCAAACTATCAGGCTGGTTAAACCAAGTACCGAAGTAAGGGAGAGGGATAACCCGGAATTTTCAAACGAAGTAAAACAATGCAATTGTATTGATACATTCAACTTCTCTTCCTCTTCCGGCGCGATTAGAAAGTGATTTTAAGATTCCTTTTTAAACACTGTTGGAAACTAAGATTATTTTTTCCAGTTTCATTTTCTTCATAAAATGATTGGAACAAGTAAGCTTTTGTGTTTGATGAAAAAAGGCAACAGCCCTTAGTACAGCGTTTGTGAAGCCGAAGTTGAAACCATTTATTTTGGAATTGTCCTTTTACATCATCCCTTTTAGAAACAAAACAATTTCTTTTCAAACACGATTTACTCTCCCAAAGAAGGACTTCTTTTCGATTATAATTTACCTATTGACCATCCAATGAAACTCATTATTCTTTACTGTAAATATTATTCTCGTAAATAAGTATAATGAAATCTGCCAGACATATAGATTTCATTTGGAAAACCAATAAGTGTTTGGTTTTATATTTCAAATTTACTTTTGTGATGATTTGTATGTTTATAGCGATATTATCATGTTATTTTAATGAAAATAAATGATGGAAAAATATTCATCCATCCATCCATCCATCCAACCACCCACCCATCCATCCATCCGTCCGTCCACCCATCCACCCACCCATCTGTCTATCCATTCATCCTTCCTCCATCCGTCCATCTATCCATCCATCCATCTATCCATTCATCCACCCACCCATCCATCCATTCACCCATCCATCCATCCATCCACCCATCCATCCATACATCTATCCATTCATCTATCCATTTATTCAGTCATTCATTTAATAACGGGAATGGCCAGTTGAATTTGCCAAGGAAGTCTTTGCCAAAGTTGTTGTGTTGAACTGACGCGTTGAGAGTGCCCATCGGGACGGGCGTGTTGTCGAGGGGAGAGACCGGTAACTCTGGTTAAAGTTTCAGTTTGTATGGACAAAATAATCCCCCCCCCCCTAGGTTTTGTCTTTCCGAGGAGAAAAATTTCTAGTAGATGATCTCACCCTGGTAAATTTGAAAAAACAAAGAAAATATTCAAAAAAGCTGACACTTTGTATCAGCGAGGTACAAAACACCGCTTTTATGGAGGACGCTGAAGCTAATTCAATCTTGATCACAATGCTGTAATTTCTAAGATTAGTACGTCGCCTTTTGAGAGAAGTAGTGACTTCTGGAATCTAAATGTGTTCCTCCTGAAAGGTACAGAAACTGAAGAAGGGAAACGTAACCTAATTTTTAATGCATCGTGGAATTGGGACACTTATACACAAAATCTGCAGCAATTAGAGGAGTATCTTCGATTTCTTATACGATCCTGGGCTATGAAATATTCTAGAGGAAAGTTCCGACTTCTCCGAAAAATGAGAATTCAATCCTCTCCGGAAAGAAAGTACAACTCTAGGCCCACCCTTTATCTGAAGACCCAAATTTCTACTTCCAAACAATGCTTTGACGAGATTTACGCAGACAAAATCGGCGACATTATTATTCGATCTAGAGCTAGCTCATGGTGGAAAAAGGATACAAACATTATTTCTGAGTTGAGAAAAGCGAAATAGCGAAGGAAAGTCTGTGAAAATTTTATTGGATGAAAATGGAACTGAAGTAACTAACTACAACGTAATTTGATGTATGTGCAGACTTTCTACGGGAATATATATTGGATGATACTATCCCTTTTGACATTTTCACCAATGCACTTCAAATTCCTTGGTTGGATGACGGGTCTAAGAATTCTTGTGATGGTTTTTACGGTAGGGGAATGCTGGAATGTTCTTTAATGTATGACAAGTGGTAAGGTGCCGGGGAGTGATGGATTTCCGGTAGAGGTTTACATGTGTTTTGTTCAGAAATTAAACCCATTTCTTCTTATGTCACTAGATTCCGTCTACCTAGTTGGAAAACTTTCATCTGAGCAAGGCAGGGCAGTCAAAATCCTATTCGCCACGGATGGCAAAAATACTAGGTACATTAAAAATTTAGCACTGTTTACTGCTTCGTGTTTGACTTACAAACTTCATAAGTCTACGCAGTACTTTGACCTTATTTTTCTACAATAAGAATCAGTACAATTGGATATCAAGCCGCTACCATATATCTATATCTATCTATCTATATATATATATATATATAAAACAAATAATAAAACACATTCCAAAGATGACATAATAAGAGCACAGATACGATAAAAACAGCGTATATTTCGGACACTCCTGTGTCCGAAATATACGCTGTTTTTATCGTATCTGTGCTCTTATTATGTCATCTTTGGAATGTGTTTTATTATTTGTTATATTACATGGAGCATACGTGGATTTTTCTCATATATATATATATATATATATATATCTATATATAGAATAAATCAAAATGGAAATCTGTCTCGACGAAAAATCGACTGCCTCCACTGGGACTCGAACAAAGACCTTATGCTATACGTGCAGACACCTTACCAGTTTGGCTACAAAGCCAGTCCTGGCTGTTCGAGCTTACAAAAAGGAGTCAATGATTCGCGAGGGCGCTACATAGAGCTGTGGACATATATCCATTGCAAACTCTGATGTATATATATATATATATATATGTATATATTTCACTAGTCCCCAGCTAGGGGGAAACGAATGCTAAAAATAACGCCAATAGAAAGAAAAAAATCATTTCGCCTTAGCGTTTTCACACACCTTTACATAGAAATACGTAAACGTATGGTAACGTCCTTTTGACCACATAATCTATTTGCTATTACTTTTATGCCGACGAATTTTCGGAAACGTATCTGTTAACATGTACGGATGGCAGGCTATTGAAATAACGTCGATTTTATCTTGAAGACCGAAGGGTGTTACATATGCTGATGTTTTTATTATTTTTTCGTCTTAAGGCGAGGGCGCTATACAGGTTTCGCCCTATGGTAGGAATTAGCGTTATATATATATATATATATATATATGTACATAAACATATAAACAAAAACATATATACATATACATATGTGTGTATGTATATTATATGTTTAAATACATATACATGTAAATACATATACGTATAGGCCTAAATTAACATACATATATTCATACATATGTATATATATATATATATATATATATATATATATATATATATATATATATATATATATATATATGGGCCTGAAGAGTGAGGACCTGTTCAAATTGGCCCTGGGTTTTTGTTTTTGTTTGTATGTGCCGTTTCGATGCACTTAAAAAGCACAATTGGCCCTGGGTAGGACGTTAAACTGCATCCGGTTGTGGAGCTTGTTAAAGCGTGGGGATAATGAGGTTACCCTTTACCACAACTGCCTCCGGGACACCCGTGGGCAAGGTGCGCCTGTATTTTTGGCCCAGTTTTGTTCAGTTTGGGGTCCCGGGGGGAGTGGACGTTCCCGAACCCTCAGCGGGCTCGTTCGATCTCTTCGGGACTGGTTTTGTTTTTGTGTAAATAGTGTATACAGTGTACATACTGTAAATATAGCAAGTTGACTCCACCCCGGACCCCTCGTGGCAGGTGGACCCCGCCCCGGACCCTTCGTGGCCCCTTGGGGCAGTTTGTGATGATTGTTTGGTCTGGTGTTTTGGTTTTTTGGTTGTTGTTGGGTGGTGGTGGTTTGGTCTGGTGTTGTCTTTCGTTGGCGGTATGTAGTAATATATGTTTAGGGTGGCCGGGGGGAGGTTGGTTTGTGGGGTATTTGGGTTGTCAGTGTGTGTGTGGTTCTATTGTTGTAATGAACATAATTTTCTGTTTGATTTGGTGGTGTGTGGATAGTTTTGCCTTTATGTTCCTGTCCGATCCGGTTTGAGTTTTTGTTTTTTTTTTGTTTGTATGTGCCGTTTCGATGCACTTAAAAAGCAAATTGGCCCTTACGAAACAGTTCTGTAAAGCTGTCTTGTAGTAACCCAGTTACAACCCTTCAATATATATATCTATATATATATACCTATACTTATATATATATATATATATATATATATATATATATATATATATATTGCTAATTTGGGATTAAGGGGAAATATTGTATGAAAAAACGTGCCTAAAAGGGAAATCGTCTAAAAGGGGAAAAAATCAGGTCGACTTTGCGAAATCACAAACTTTTTATATAGGAATACGTAAACGGATGGTAACGGCCGTTTCACCACATGATGTCCATGCAATTACTTCTGTGTTGACCAAGTTACGTACCCGTATCTGTTAACACGTACGGATGGTGGGTCATTGAAAAAGCGTTGTTGTACATCTGGTTTCCAAAAGGGGAAATAATTTTTAATGTATTTTATTGTTTTTTTTCGCCTTAACGAAACCGCGATATACCGATTTCCCCGTATAGTAGGTTAGTTAGTTAGATAATATTTAACGACACACCAACACGAATGTGTTATATAGTGTCAACTAGATAAATTCATTTCAAGTCCTCCCCTTTAGTCGCCTCTTACGACAGGCAGGGAATACCGTTGGCATATTCCACAACCCCAGCCCACAGGGGGTTCCCCGTATAGTAGGAATTAGCGTTATATATATATATATATATATATATATATATATATATATATATATATATATATATCTATATATATACCGAAATCAATTTATCGCCACCATACGGCACATAACATCTCCAGTGTATTAAAAACAGGGTCGACTGAGACCGTTATTTTGACTTTTGAGAGGCACGTCGAGACATGTCCCAAACTGTATCATTTGAAGTATATAACAGTCTAAAAGGAAAAAGAATACACTAAAAGCAAGAACTAAAATTGGAATAAAGTGTCAAATTATTCCATTGCCTCTTGAGAAAGGAAGGACGACCCTTCCGAAACGCCGTATTAAATAGACGGTTTTAGCCAATTTTAGTCCTTGCTTTAAGTGTATTCTTTTAAGACTGTATATGTATATATATATATATATATATATATATATATGACACAAGGTTGGTCACTACTGACTACAATAGTGCTCAATACCGAAGTAGAGCTAGTACAACATAGTACACACGATTACATCGTGTGTATTATATTATATATATATATATATATATATATATATATATATATATATATATATATATATATATATATATATATATATATATATATATATACACATACTGTCGCCGAGCCAAAATGTGTTCTTAACTCATGTTCTCATTTAAAGTTGGCTTTTAACCAGTGATAATATGACCCTTTCTTTTGCCTTAGTGGAATTTTTTGGAAGTTTGACATAGTTTAACACATTAGCATACGTGAAAATTTGATTGCACTAAACCTACCAGTAGTTTTTCAATTAAGTTAAAACTGAAATTCATTGCCTCGTCAATGTCCACAAATGAGGGGCTTGTCTCTTCCTCCTCGTCTGAAAAAGTAAACAAACATTACTTTTAATATGAGACATGGATATCATCTCCTTCAATTATTTTGTTTGTTTTTTAATTCAAATATTTAGTCCTCCTCCCTCTTTGATATGTTTAAAACAGTAAGATTTGTTTGACATTAGAATTTCATTTGTTTCTCTTCAAAAGAAAGCACTATCGGTTTGTCTACCGCTTCATTTCACTGGCGATGTAACATCAAATTTTGCCTAGTATATATCAATAATCAGTGGCTCATCCATCCAGCGGGGTACAGGGGACGCCCCTCGTTAAAGACAAATCAGGACTAAGATAAATGTGTGCAAAATTTTATTGTCTGTGGGTCTCTAAAAGCAAATATCTCCTGTAATACGATACCAAATTGCCTCAAAACTGAGCATTCTTCCAATGAGAAAACAGACAAAAATTGGGAGGGGCTATCAAACCTGCCAGGATCTCAGCACGCCCTTAATATATGCACTTCGAGCCTACATGTTCCCATATATTTTGTTGTGAATAAGTTACTGTGCTTAATATTAATAAAACTAATGCATGTAACTTTTCATGGGTGATGATCTTGAGAGAAAGAATGTGCACTGTTACGCCAGCCATTTCCTAATTACTTCAAAATTGTTGACTTTTGCTATAAGATATAAAAACCTTTTTCTACCCTGTTTAATGAGTGCCTCAAGTAGCGGATCTATTCCGACATGACACGGAAATTTCCCCGAGCTTTTTCCGTTCTTCGCTTTACCCCCGCTTTCTGTGATACCCATGCAAAATATAAGGCACAGCTACCACTACGTATGGAAACAGAGTTCTGTAACATGCATTTGATTTTGGATACCTGAAATTTTGCAAAACCGCCTTACCGGCGAGCCTCTTGCTTAACCAACACGATGCTTGTCTCATGGGTAGAAAAGATTCTGTGATAAAATTTGCCAAAGCCACATAAACCCTTGCGATCACCCGACCTTTCATTAGCAATACCCCTGCACAATCGTACAGTTTGCTAGGTTGAATTTAGATTTTCTAAAAAGCAAATCATCGAATTTCTTGTAATGTGAATCAAATGGCATTTGAAGACGGTTTAAGACGTTATTCTAATAAATACTATTTTCCAGAGCTTCTCAAGTCATTCTTTCCTCTTATTCCCAACCGGGGTATTGCCATTGGACCCATAAGGGGCCTACCAAGTCTTACACTCTTTGTCATTACCATGTACAGCCCTTTCTCCAAGCCCCCGAAATATGATAGCTTTACCACTTTGCGCCATCCTGTAGAAATAAATAGTGGATGTTACATGCTTCAGACACTTATATTCAATAGCAGGTTAGCTAATATGTCATTGAAAGTTCTCCTGTGGCTGTAATGAGCTTATTTCTTGCCCAAACTAGGAGATAATTTAAGAAACCATGGTTAGATAGAATTTAATAAAGCATTACATATCTACCTACCCAATTCTCTATTAGTGTAACTTTCATTATCAGATTCGGTGTTGTTATCAGTGTCATAATCGCTATCAGAGTCAGGGTCTTCTTCAGAGTTTAAGAGACCTAGAAAAGGTGTAAAAATTCATTCATTTGGACATTCATGCATTTCAGCATTTGTACATTTGCTCATTCGTTCATTTGGTCTTTCGTACAATCATCCATTCGTTCATTTGTATTCGTTTACTAATTTCATTCATTTATTACATTTGTGCTTTACTACTCATATTATCCACATTTTTAGTAAGTCTTCAAAGTTTTTGGTGACTTGCCATGACCTGTTAGGAAACATTCGATCCATCCAGATTATGTGCGAGCAGTAAATTTATTTCTCTTTATATTACACTGAAAGATCATAGATGTTTCCTGCAATACAAACCAAAAATCAAAGTGAAGGTACTTCAAAGCTTTGAAAGCACTACAAGTAAGTTTGTTGTTATCTACTTTCACCGTATCAAATAGCAAATAATTCTGAAAGGTATCTATCTTTTCCCCTTCACCATACCGAAAAAGCTGAAGCTTGCAGGTAAGAAAATGGTTAAAGTATGCAAATCCACTACCCACTAGGGTGTGTGATTCATTTTAAGAAATTCCTTGTCAACCGACAAAATACTTATGACAACATTTTCATTTTAGCTACACAAGAAGGTACTCCCATACAAAATACCTCGTATTGTCTCATTATTTACAGTGCGCACTAGGATGCCCATTTCTGTAAATATACTACCCAGGAGAAGGCCCTAGATCCAAGTAACGTTAACGTCGAATGTACACAAAATACTTTGAGTAGAACAGACATCTCCTACTTTCCCTCGGAATTTGACTAAAGCTTACAGAAAAGAACCTCCTTTAAATTGACATCATTCAACCTTTTTCCATAAAATCGATTATATGAGTGATCTGCCTTTACATCATCACCCACAACTTGTCAAAACGGTACTATAACAACAGCCCATTTATTCACTTTGATGCAGATATTGACATATTATGTGACTATCGCATCCTCTTCAGTTAAGGTATTGAATTATTAACATCCAAGATCTTACTATCTCCATTCTTTAGCCTACAATATTAAGATTTTATGTAAAGTCCCAATATTTTAGTATCTTTTCTGAAGTATACTAAGATATTGACCTTCGAAGTAAACTATTTAGATATTGATTTACAGGATCTCAGAATCGTAATGTCTTCATCGAAGCACATTAAAAATTGATATGTGAGATCCTGTTATCTCAATGTTCAATTTTAACTCATAGTGTGATATCTTAGCACATTCCCCAAAAGATATTGAAATAGTTATATCCTGGTATTTAATACTGCAGTATTTTACGCTAAAATATTGAGATAAAAAAGATCTCTTTGCCAATATCTCAATGTCTTTTACCGAAACTTTCGATATACTTTAATATATTGAATGTGAATATTTTCTGCCAAAAAATTAAGGTAACAAGATCTCGACATAAATATCATTCAGTCACGATATTGATAAATTGAGATCCAGTTACTAAATATTTAAATATTTTACTGTAAAATACTGGCACAAAAGATATTGATGTCATACATCAGTATTTTCAGTTAAGATATTAAGTTACTGAGATCTTGTTATTTGACATTATACGCTAAAATATTTTAGGTAACATAATCTTGGATGTTAACCTCAAAATAGCTTTATTACTGAAAAAGTTGATATTGTTACATAATGTCTCAACATGTGCATTTCACCTTTAAAGCTCCGTGACAAACTGATACATTACAATGGGACTAGACATAAACTAGATGAGTTTAGAGGTTGGAATGAATAGTGTTACTCTTTCCGAAACATGCATGTCTCTTTCAAAAAGGAACTTACCTATGTGTAAAACCAAATTGAAGGAACCGTTCAATACCATTGACCTCCCTGACGTGACACCCAGTGCTGACCAACTGAAACTTTCCATTACCTCGAATGAAGTATTCAGATATTGAATTGTCCATAATATGTATAAAGGGTTAATAAATTTGGATTTAATAGCAAAAAGCTCGTAACTATCCCACTTGTCAATGTATCATTCATTTATAACTTTATTCGCTTGTTAAAGTGATGTTACCTGTTGAAGACAAGGGAAGTACATAACACCGCCTTATCCAATGTATTGGAATAATGTTTAGTTTAAATTAAGCAGCCCATCCACACAATAAAGATAATACAGATCTCTCACAGAAGTATTTCTTCAAGTAGTGTTCAATTATCATAAAAATAACGACAAAAACTATGAAAAACGATAATGGTTGCAAACAATCTTTATTCCATTCAATCCCACCTCTGGTTGAACAAACCGATGGGAGTGCTCTTATATATAAATATGCAAAAGGCTTAAGCCTAAACGGCACAACGATAGGTGCCCACGTATATTCCAGCGAACGAGCACTGAACGCATTGTATTCACGCAATAGTCTAACCTACATACTTGAAGACTGACTGTGTAGTGCAATGGAGCTAACATTCGAAAGATTTCATTGCCTCTATGATAGTAAATCAAAGGGACTAATTTCCGTTGAAACCCACCTGACCAATTTCGGATCAAACTACAGCCCTCGTGAGCTAGTCGATAACACCACAAAGGACTAGGTATCAGCGCAAGAGTGAAGATTTTTTCTCAATATGAGGGGGGGGGGGATGACAGCATTTTCAAATAATTTACTGTGTAAAAAATCAAAGTCAATGGGCGATTTCTCAGATATTGGAGGGACATGTCCCCCCCCCCCGTGATCACCACCCATGTATCAGCGGGAGTTGCTACCCAGAAAGGAGCGGACCGTAAGATTTGTGCAATTAGTAAGCTTTCGTAATCACCGAAGAGTGTTGGCTAACTTTTTGTATTATTCCAAAGGTAGACTCAAAGAAAATAAGAGTTGGCTATTTCTTAACTCTATTAACCCACGAAACTGGCCATCGATATAATATGTGAGTACTACCTCTGAGGAATAATACTGAACGATTCTGGCGTCATTCAAATCCTCGATCGTCGGTGAATTCTGCTAGAAACGATTTACATATCTTATATAAACGCAAATTGCAAGGTGTTATAATACGGTCCAAGGCTGGGTGGACTGAAGAGGGTGAACAGAATTCAAAGTATTTTCTAAGTTTAGAAAAACGTAATAAGCTAAACAATACGATTTACAAATTAGAAGATAATAATCGTCAATTTGTAATTACAAATACCGATATTTTATGTCCTATATTCTCTTGTTATTCCAAACTGTATTCACCTTCCCATTGTATTTCAGATTTACTGTTTGCTGACCTTCCTGAACTTCAGGAGACGTCGATCTGAATATTTGTGAAGGACACCTTGATTATGATGGGGCTAGGTCAGTTCTTATTTTAATGCCGATTCAAAATCACCAGGAACTGACGGTTTTCCTGCTAAATTCTATAAAAAATTTTCTGGCCCCTTATAGGTAACTACGTTGTTATCTCCTTGAATCATGCGTTCAATCAGCAAAAAAATTTCTGCTGAACAAAGCCGTAGCACCATTACTTTAATTCTGAAACCTGATAAAAATCGTTGTAATATTTCTAATTATCGTCCGAAAGCTTTACTTAACGTAGATTATAAAATTTGCTGCCAAAGCAATCGCAATAAGGATTAAACAGTTCTTCGTCTACTTATTGGTGAAACTCAGTCATTTTTTTAATACAACCGTTTCATAGGGAAAAACATTCGCTTCGTTCTCGATCTCATTGAGTACACAAATACACATAATATTCCTGGATTTTTATTCTATATAGAATTTGAAAAAGCATTCGACAGTCTTGATTGGAATTTCATTCATAGTACACTGCATTACTTTAAGTTTGGTGTTCAGTTTAAAACCTGGATACATACCTTTTATACTGATCTCAGTTCGTGTATATTTAACAATGGGCATTCAACAGGTTTTTCAATGTTGAAAGAGGTGTTCGACAGGGCTGCCCTCTTATTCCACATCTTTTTGCCCTATGTACAGAACTTCTTGCAAGAACAATACTGAGAAATGTTACCTTTAAGGGCTTATTTATTCTAGGGAGAGAGATTAAGTTGTTGCAATACGCAGACGATACTGCTCTTTTTACTGACGACACTCATGACTCTCTTATGCAAATGTTTGCCATACTAAGGAAGTTTCAGACAGCGTCTGGTCAGAAACTAAATCTTAGCAAATCTAACATCTTCCCATTAGGCCCCTTTGTCTCCACTCAACCCGATTATGTCTTCAAATTGAAATTCCAAGAAAACTTTAGACCCATTAGATTCTTAGGAATATACTGTACTCACAATGGAATGATCTGTACCGTCTTAATTACTTGCAAAAATTCTCTCGTCTACAAGCATCCTTAAGCTTTGGTCAAGAAGAGATCTCTCTCCTATTGGTAAAAATATTATTGTAAAGTGATTTGCCTTATTGTACTGTCCATGACGTCATGGACAGTACCTTAGGCACGCTTCTCATTTTCGAGAAGCAGTTCTTTCGTTCAATGTTTCTTGATTCTCATTGTGCTTTGTTCTACCATTGAGCTCATTATGTAGAGTGAATCATGTAGATGGGAACGATACTTCTTGGTCACTTTTGGTTGGAATGGGGCTGAGCATTGTTGGTTTTTATTTTAGCAGTTTTGTATTTTATTGTTTTGTTAAGAATGGCTTGAGTAAGTCAAACTACCTAAACAGTAGTTGGCCTACAGTATATTGTGGCACATGGTCGTACTGTCGTATTCCGCACACAGTAGGCCTACTCTACGCACGCTTCTTATGTCGTAAAACCAGGGAGCTGCCATTGACACACACACACACACTGTACGGCTATAAGTGCTGTCGCGTTTGCTGATTGGTCGATTGCTTAGAGTATGTAGGCAAGGTCAATCACGACAGGTGAGATTTCTTGAAGCATTTTGAAGCAAGAAATGAAGCTTGCAGCCTACTATAAGCAGGGAGTTGCTAGTCCATTGTGATGATATCTGCGGAGAAGTACAGCTATAGGCTTATTTGTTTAGACATGAAATATTTTTGAATACTTCCCACAAGACCTTGAGAGTAGGCCTACCATTTCCTGCATGCAAAGCCCAAAATTTGTGCTTCTCGAAGTCAAACAGTAAAAGCAAAGTGATCTGTCACTCAAATTTCGGTACATGAAGAGGATTTAATTATCTTCAAGTACATATAGGCCTATTGTCTGACGGATTTGGTCGATCTTTCTCACATCTTCACTGTGCCAACACTGAAAATTGAAAGAGCGATATGCTAAAGCTAGCACAGTGGCGTAGCCACGGGGAGGGTTTTGGGGGTTGAAAGCCCCCATGACCCAACCTTGAAAAATTTAATTGCAAAACACATGATCACTATAAACTTTATAACATTTGAGGCACAAACATTGCACCATTTTGCAACTGGAGACCTAAAATAGCCGTTTTTCTCCCTCCCCTTAGACCTTTCCCTCATGTCGTACTCCAAACGGAAACCATCCCCATGACACAATCCTGGCTACGCTACTGAGCTAGCACAACCACTGAGGACGTTTCAAAATACCAGCACAGAAACAATCATGGACAGTAAGTGGTTACGATTTTCGTAACCACATTTTCTAGTCTCAACTTGTTTTTCTCTTTCAAGTCCCCCCTAACCCTCCTAAGTCCTTTATTAGTGAGATACAAAGTCGTATTTTTAATTTTATCTGGTCCAGAAACCCGGACAAGCTTCGACGCACAACTATGTATAATGAAGTACATCATGGAGGTTTAAAAGTTACACATGTAAGAGGTTTCAGTCATGCTCTTAAAGTTGTCTGGGTTTAACGATATATTAATAGTGACAGAGGCATGTGGAAATTATTTTTCGATTATTATGTATCTCCTTATGGCAAGACCTTGCAATACAAGAGTAACTTTAAACAAAGCGACGTTATCAGCATAAGTTATTGTTTTATTAAACAAATCTGCAATGCATAGAGCCTATTACATTTCAATGATACAGTCGAAAACTACGAAACTCAGATTCTTTGGAATAATCTTTTCATTAGAATTGATGGTTGCGTTACTTATGATAAGAGACTTCACATGGCTGGGATTTTTTATGTAAGTGATCTTTTTAAAGAAAACAACGTTAACCTTTCATTTAATGATTTTTGTAATAAGTATAACATTAGGAAGTATCCTTTTCCACGTTATTATGGGCTCTTGTCAGCCATTCCAAATGATTGGAAGCTATGTATGGTCATGGACAGAGTAACAATACCCCATGGAAATAATTTAGTCGTTAACATTCATTCTCGCACGGCTTATGAATCTGTAATAGAAATATTGCACTCCCACCTAGAACCCTTGCAAAGTGGAATATCTATTTTAACTTCACTACCAGGGGCGTAGAGAAGGTGTAATCTTTGGGGGTGTAGAGATTATGTTTTGTCGACAGATCTGGTAATGCGTAACAGGAAAACAAGCGCGAAGCGCGAGCTTTAGCGGGTGGGGTCCAGGGGCCCGCCTTAGGGCCCTTGGTGGGGTGCAGGGGCAAAGTCCCGGTAAAGGCCTAGGGGGCGAAGGCCCCGGAAGCTCTGAGGTTTTAGTACATCTCTGGGTGAAAAAGTAAGTCTCAGAATGGATATATTTTGGTTCATAATGCATCATCAAATGCAAAGATTTTCAAAACTTTTAATGTATTAGGCTATTCCTCTCGTCAGGCCACTATACTTTAAAGCGATTGGGGTCCAGGGGGCCGTTTTAGGGCCCCTGGTGGGAGTCCGGGGGGCTAAGCCCCCGGAAGCTCTGAGGTTTTAGCGTATCTGTGGGTAAAAAAGTTAAGTCTTAGGATGGATATATTTTGGTTCATAATGCATCAACAAATGCAAAGATTCTCAATAATTTTAATGTATTAGGCTATTCCTCTCGTCAGGTCACTATACTTTAAAGCGGTTGGGGTCCAGGGGGGTGAAGCCCTCGGAAGCTCTGGGTAAAAAATTAGGCCCCAGGATAGGAGTATTTTGGTTCATAATACATTATCCAATGCTAAGATTTCTTATAATTTGAATGTGTTAGGCTATTCCTACCGTCATGCCACTATATACTTCAGGAGCTGACCCTGACGTTCAGAATTTGAATACTATGCGTTCAGCTTTTGAACACTATGCGTTCAGCATTTAAACACTCGACACGTCAGGCGTTCAAATAGTAGTGTAAGTGTTCAAACAGGCATCCGGCGTTCACAAATGGAGAAAAAGTGTTCAGAATCTTAACACAAGCGTTCAAAATATGCTTTGAACGCAAGGATGCGTTCTGTTACTGTTACATTTTGGTGTTCAAAAGTTGAACGCCTGAGATTGCAGTGAAGGGAAGACACGCGGGGCACGCTTTATTTTTTCTCAGGATGTTTGTGGGTAAACTGGATCATCAGGAATTTGCAAAGTGTATTTGAAGTCAAGGTTAGAGTTTAGAAAACGGGCAAAGAATACCCTCTCCGTGGATAATTGGGTTCTGTTCCCCAAGGTGATGATAAAAGTGAGGAATAATGTGCAGAAAGTGGTTTTTCAAGAATGTCATATGACCCGAAATAGTGCGCCTATACGGAAGCCTTTAATTCCCTTTCTTTCCCCGAGTTGCCGATGGACTCGGTCACTCTTCCAATTACGGCCGTCACATGCATGATCAATTTTCCGAAGGGCCTTCAACTTGGATGGGCCAATTAGATGAAGAGAAGAAAATCGAAATAGCCGATAACAGACTGACTGCGCTCTCCTGTTCTCTCTTCCTCTTATTTCTTTCCATTCTCCGTCTTTCCTTTCACTCCCTTCCTTCCCTTTTCCTTTCCCTTCTCTCTTCTTTTCCTCCTCTCCTCCTTTTCTCTTCTTTTCCTTCCCCTCTCCCCTTTTTGCCGACGGACCGAAAATTTGCCGACGGCGACCAAATATGGGGGGGGGGGGGGGTGGCACCCCCACACCCCCCGCTCGCTACGGCCCTGTTCACTACAGATGATTGGATTTATTTTCCGTATCCCCAAATTAACACTGTTTGAAACTACAATTATCTATTTTCAGTTCAAATTCATTTTGGCAACAAAGAAATTACAGAATCATATTAATAAGGTAGAAAACTCTTTGTGTACATTCTTTTCAGTACCACTTATTTCATATAAGTCTGAATGTGGGAGTCGAAATTTTCCCCACGTATTACCTGGTTATCGGGCTACCCATAAACAAAATGTAAGGTCGTGACGATACGTAATATAAGACAAAAACGGAACAATATGTTGGGAAAAACTTTCAGAATATTGCGGAAGAGTGTTAGTTTACAACATCCACTCCAAAAAAAGTTTTAGGCCCCACATTTAGGTGCAAAATAGTCCTCCTTAAAGTAAATCAGCCAAAATGATCAAAATGGCCGCCATGTTGAAGTGGCTGGCTACCATCCTTGCACATGAAAAGATATGGAGCACAAACTTTTCTGAGAGTCTGATATCTTCTCTACATCACATCAATTTTCAGCAATTAGAGTTACAAAATGCACCAAACCATAATTTACCTGACTAAATTGTGCAAAGGTGTACGAGTAGCGCGAATTCGGTTTTGGCCGCCAAATGGCATCCATGTATCACGTGATGTGTCTTTGCTCGGTATCAAGTTGTCGCAACTTTGTATATATGGCTCTGTACTAGGCTACCACGACTACGGAGGTAAGGATTTGTACTTAGTCGGTTTGGATTGTCATACTTCAGGTTAGTGCCCCTTGCTAGTGATTGGGATCTACACTCGTGACATATTTTTCGTCAATTGGTGTATCGCTGTACATTTTACGTAGATTATTTGATATGTACCTGCATGTGCCGCTCAAGGACAAAAACTTTGGATGCGGAGAAGTACACAAGTGTACAGGAGTAAAAGGTACGTTCACACTTGTACGGCAACGGCAAACGCTGCGGCAACGGCAATATGAACGGTTTGTTCACGCGGCAAAGGCAATGCGGCTTTTCGGGGTTTGATGAAAAACGCATCCGACAAAACTGAAATCGTTGATGGAGCGATTAATTGCCGTTACAATGCAAAGTATCCCTAGCAACGAAGTTACCTCAAAATCTTTGCGAGTCAATATATACAAAATCCTAGAAAATCAGAGTGAGAAAGTTCTGTTATTAAAAAAGCAGTGGTTTGGTGAAGAAGGAATCCTGCTGGAATAATCCAAATAAATTTATACTACCAGGATTAACAAAAAGCAAAATATGCAAGGCGCAGGATTTCCGAAGATATGGAAAATCTTAGATGGTTGGTAAGATTCATAGCGGTCCTCTGGTGGGGCTCTCTATGACAGTACTAGAGGTAGTTTAGCGACACATGCTTTGAGACACTGTATGAAGGCCGTTTGACATACAGGTTAATCTCGCTTAACAGAAAGTTGCATCAACTAGTAGGACCTATAACAATGATCAATAAGGTTTGCCAAAATTCCCTCCGAAATCTGCTGCATATTATAGGCCTGCAGCTAAGCTTAAATGTACAGCTTAATTGTGAGTTAAAGGCAATGGCAACATAGTCCTGCAATAGAGCTGTGCCTATACGTAAGCCTCAACTGTCAAGGGACAAAAATACGCTCTACTTGGTGGAGTGGCGGTTGTTTGCCTTGACCATGTAACGTAGGCTAATAAATTGTTGATCAAGAGCTAGGCAACTCCCTATGCCTTCATAGCACCTAGGCCTAACGTTAGGCATAGCTTTAAACGTTACGTAGGCTCATATAACGAAGAGGATGTAAATGAAGGCCTAGGCTAAGCTCGTTAACTTGGCAACCAGACCCTCAAACAGGGATGTTCATTAGGCCTAAGGTTCGTAATTTTTCGTGGCCAAGACACATGGTACTCCATGAACCTGTCAGGTGGAATGAAAAATGCCTTGACCCAGGGTTGCCAGATGCGCAGTCTTCATAGTTGCCAAAATTTGGATGAAAGTTGCCAACTGCCACTGTCGGATGCCAAATTACCAGTTGTGATTCAAAACAAAGCATAACAAGCAAAAAAAAAAAAAAGAAAAAAAAAATTGAATGAACTCGTATTTTGGAGAATTTCAATATAAATAGTATGTGTATGTATGTATGTATGTATATATATATATATATATATATATATATATATATATATATATATATATATATATATATATATATATATATATATATATATATATATATATATATATATATATATGCCAGTAAGCTCAACTGGTCTCCAAACCTATAATATGCTCGACTTCCTCCACCATGTGCCAATCAAGTCCTCCGTCCGCTCTGTAAGGGTAAATGAAAGTGTTCCGGTTTGCATGCAGGTGTGGCTAAAGTGATATGCACATGTGCTGGGATATATTTATGAATGGCTGAGTGTAGACAGCTGTATATACTACTGCCGTCTGCTAGTTATTAATTTTATCTACACCTAAGTCTACACCAGAAATGACCGTAGTAGCAGCGGGAGCAAGTGAATTAGGCAACTCTTTTGGTCGTGTTGATTTAGGCGGTTAAGTTGAGGCAATATAAAGTCAGTCCGGCTCTGCCAGTTAGTTCACCAGGTAGGTAAGATGCTGCCGGTGATGCATTGCCTGCATTAAGCTGAACCCCGATAAGCTTGTAATGTGGCAGTTTATGAGTGCTGCAACCGTTGAAATGAGTTGCCTCCCAGGAAGTACTGCAACCTGTAATGCTGCAGGGCTAGACATAGGTCTAGATATGCTAATAAGCTACATCATGGCTAATAAGAAGTAAGTTAAGCCTACAGTTAGTTAGGATAGTGTACGTAAGGCATATACACACGCGATGACTTAATTGTTATTCCTTTGCACCTTGCGGCGCTAAACAATGCAAGTGAACGTGTTTAGATAGATTGAGGCCGAAGCGATAACTGTAGTAAAGTGTAAGCAGTAACTGCCAGTTAAATGTAATCTGCAATGCTTAGTACCCTATGGTACCTGTTTGTGTCTCTGCCAGATCATGTCGTCTCAATATTTGCTGGTAAGTGTGGATTCCAGGCCCGCTGCTGTAGGAAATCCAGCGCTGCAGTGTAGTACAGTAAGATGGCAGAACTCCTAGTGCAAGCAAGTAGAGTGTAGAAGACTAGATAGCTGTAGTATTAGTACTTTACAACGTGTGATGGTATCTACGTACCTACGCTAGGTCCAAGGAAGGCAAACGTAAGTTCAAAACTACGTATTTGCAAAAAAGTTTAAAAAATAAGCTGACAAACAGGTTATTGGATCTCGCCTTGCCCAAGTTTGTTATGCGGGCTATGCAACCCTCTTGGGACTAACGTTTACATCTGGGCACGAATGTAACGCCGTTCTTGCGTACCAGCTTCGGGTAGTCTGTAACAGTTGCATTCAACTTGCATGCAATGTGATAAAAGTTACTGTTTATTTAAGAAAACTTAAAATGCGCTGAGTAAAGAAGTAGGCCTACATGCAACTATAGCAGATATAGGCTACATATAACCATGTCAAAATCAACGTGAGCTACAACAAATGTAGTTTATACTTTACCACAGTGATTTATATTTCTTTCTGGGCAAGGGTCAAATAGAGAGGCAGGGCAGAGGGCGAGGGCCGCATTTGAGAAAACCTTTCGATACACCAACGATGCCCGAGGAGGAAATGGGTCTATATAGTTCGCAAGCGAATAAAGTCAGGATTTTGTGGTATGGATGGGGAGGCCAAAGGTGCCTGACAGGCACCTATAAGCACACTACCAGTCCTTGAATTGAAGTACACGAGCGTATACTTTATCCCCCACATTATTTACTGCCTTTCCTCCTCATCCCTCTCTTTTCCCTTGTGACCTAATGAAATACATGGAGCCTTATGTGGAAATTTATTTCTAGTTCGCACATAGCACAGGCATAAACCCGTGGTAACCTATCTGTATCAAACCAGAAAGTTGTTCGCGAAAGAGGACACTATTTTATGGACTTGACTTAGCTTGCAAAACGTTTCCTCGTTTCTATAAAGTTGTAAACTATGGACTTACCAAAAAGTGGAGTTGTAACAACTCCGTTTTTACAGAAAGTATGGTCGTATCCGCGCTGATAACACTTCTTCGAAGACAGGGGGTCCCGAAGGATCGACAAGCGGGGGAGGGGGTTTTGGACCTTTTCGCGACTAAAAAGGGTCTCATTCCCGCGAAAATAAGTGTCAAGATCGGTTAACTCGTAATCCTCCTTTTTTAAGGAAATTTTGCAAACAATACATGGAAAATTTAAGTATAGCCGGGAGGACAAGATAAGGAAAAAAAACACACACACACACACACACATCGGAAAACGCAGATTAACATGTGGCAATGTCAAGTTGACCTTGACGCATCTGTTTTCATGTATCTGCTACAATAGTAAGGTCTATTTGGTCATGGAAGTACTAGCTCTGAGGTAACTTCCCATGGTAGGAGCATAAGATCGTCTTTGGCATGGGCTCAGTTGCCCACCTAGGGCCCATTTCAGTGCAGTCGGGGAAAGGAGCGGGAGTCGCGTCGTAATTGAGTAAAGTCGTTGTAGTGTGCAGCTGTCATCAACCCAAATGCCACCCATTAATATGAATTGGCTAGCAAAGAATGGTTTGTGGAATCAGACGACGGTTGCAGAAAGGCAATGTGCACGCCAGCATATGTGATTGATGAACAGTAGATAGACTGATATCAACGCCAAAAGCGTGTTGCGTGTTTAACCTACAATCCGAGTGCTACCCAACGAAACTGACCACGAATACCTACAGGTCACCCCCGACGAGCAGTCAGGTTGAGCTGCATCACATTCCCAAAAGGCTTTTATTTCACAGTGTCGGACGTGTTGCCTATTTCATGGCAGACAATTATGCATTACAAGTACTATACCATTTTCCAGACAGCCTGGATTTATAAAATTTTAAGAAATTTTTGTTGCTTTAAATAAAAGAGTTTTCTGACAAATGAAATTAATTGCAAAAGAAAGTGGATATTTTTGCCCGACGTAGAGCGTCATGGCTAGAACGAGATATCTTAATCTCTTAACTTCTTGAGCAATAGCAAATTTAGGACTCTATGGAAACCTTCAGTGATCGCCGAGTCTTTATATCTGTACCTAAAATCGATTATGAATTACTTTTCAATGCCTCTTCCCGTAAAGGCGTACATGGTACCTTATTGAGGGGTCCGTAAATGACTGTGCTCCCAAAATCGGTACAGACCAATGTAAATAATGGCATTCAAATATAAAAGTGGTTCACAATAAATACCATTTATTTGTGAAATGTGATTAGTCTCTGCAAGCAATAATTGAGTACACACATATCTCCTTTCAGGCGTGAAGTATATCGCTTTCTTCTACAGACCAATGTATGGTGAAAGTGATTTTTAATAATTTAGTGACACCACTCAGTTGGGAGAAATCGTTCAAACAAAAAGGCACAAACATTATAGAAAGGAAAAAATTAAACAATAAAAGTAAAGTGGAGCTTCCCATACTTTCTTGACCATTGAAATCATTCCTATGACCAATTATTAATACGACAGCTCCTTGAAAGCCCCTATAATGGTGTTTATCTACAGCGGTTTGGGTTCAGAACTCCCCCTCCTCATAGAGAAGTTCTCTCACATTCCAGTGGCCCTCCGAACTTACCTCCCCACTCACACTTATGCTGGGCCCTCACAATAGAAAGCCTACTGACGCACAGACTGATGCACGCTTTACCGTCTGTGCGGTAATTAGTTTTTGCGGTGTCATATGTGAACAGTTATACGGGACTGCCGTTACGGTTGCGCTTGCCGAGGCGTTTGCCGACGGATGCCGCTGCCGTCACCGTTACCGGAGAAGTGTAAACTTAGCTTAACTGGTTATCGTTACTAGCGTTAGTATATCAGTGTCTTCTTTCACTGTGTTAGGGGGTGAAATCTACTGACACGGGGTATTAGAAAGAAAATAGCTTGCAAATTTTCACTGTTTTAGCACCATTTCTTTATAGTTTACTATTTTTACTATCACTTTCCGTCCCTTAATAAACAGCGTCAGCTATTAAAGCATAGTTAGTGAATTGACAAATAAAAAAAAAACGTTCCGTTTGTTTTTCGTTTGTTGATGCACGTAATATCACTTAAAACGGAGAGGAAATCCATTTGTTTTCGAAATCGTCCCAAAACCGAGAACCGTTCAAAACATATTTCCGAAAATACAGTATTACAAACAATAATGGCTCGACTCTAATTTAAATTGTCATTATTAAATTCCCACTGAAAAGGGCCTCATTTTTGGTAGCAGTCTTAAAAATTAGTCTAGTTTTCAAATTACCACACTGGAACTCAATTTCAGAACCCCACTCTATGATCAAACCATTGAAAGGTTCAGTTTAGATCAAACCAATCATCCGAGAAACTTTCCCTAATAAGCACATTAGTTCAACGACCCTGCTAAGTCAGTCAGAGCAGTGATGAACTATTGGCGTTAAAGGATTACCATGTCGAATACAGTCGGATACACTAATCTCCTCGATCTGTGATGCATTTTTATGTACCACAGATTAACACGCGCTTATAACATAGACTTACCTTCAGACAGTACCACTGCACTTGAGCGACCGTCATAATCCATATGCTGCCGTTGTTCTCGTAATGCTATCTGAAGGAAATGTAAAACGGTGAGAAGGCATGTTTACGCAAATGTGTGGAGTTAGTTAGTTAGATAATATTTAACGACACACCAACACGAATGTGTTATATAGTGTCAACTAGATAAATTCGTTTCAAGTCCTCCCCTTTAGTCGCCTCTTACGACAGGCGGGGAATACCGTGGGCATATTCTACAACCCCCAGCCCACAGGGGGCCCAACCATGGGGGGGGGGGGCTTGCTCGGTTTTGTGGCGCCGACAACTCGCCAGTCATGGGATGAGTAATAACGGTATCATGCGCGCATTTTAAACGTGATTTTGTAACAGCATTTAAAGGTGTGACGTGACGTTTTTACTTGATGTTGTAATGAGCATCGATTAGGCCAGGTACATGCACTCCGCGTTGTCCAGAAGAGGGACATTAACACATTTGGTCTTCTATCTCTTGTAAATACAGGCTTCAAAATAAATCATTAAAAATTACGTTTAGGCCATGAGAGATGTTTTGAACAAATGAAAGGCCAAAGTCTGTTGTAGGGGTAAGGAAAGTTGCCCCTTATATTTCTAAACCGTACACAACATCTTCATTCAAAGGAAGCGTTTCGTTTAAAATGCTCTAACATGGCATACAAAGAAAATAGCCTTAATCATTCATAAGCTATGCAGTCGCACCAATACACAATTAGGAATAGCTTTATCTCCTGAAAATGTCATGCATTTCAAGAATTACGGAAGTTCCATTGTCTGAATTTTTGAAAGTTTGGGCCAACAAATTATTCTGAGCAAGAGATAACTGATTTGTTCCTGTGCGAACCTCATTCCATAAGGAATCATAAAGCTCATTTACCAGCTGACCACTTCCTCGAATGCTTTAACTGTGCGTGAATTGCTTTACATCACCCCATTGCAAATTCCTCAGCCCATACTTAACATAGACCCACTGGGCATGCATAAAATGAGAGATACATTTATGGGCTATCAGTATGTTGTTCTCTTATTTATTTACTTTGATAGTTTTCTCTTTTAGGTTTTTGTGATTTTATTGTCTTCTCTGCTTTGTGCTGTTTGCTTTTATTTTGGTCTTTAGGTGCATTTAGGTTTGTGTTCTTTTTTAGTTGTGTTTACTGTACTGCTTCTATTTTGCCTTTGTTGTTATATTTTTTACTGCCTTTCTTCTCTGTGAAGCGGTGTGAGACGCAGTGAACATCGCTATATAAAACTATTTTATTATTATTGTTGTTGTTGTTGTTGTTGTTTCCATTTAAAAATCCAAAAACGAGTCCTGTTTAATGGCAATTTTCCCCGAAACTGCTGTCTCTTTATACAAATACACAGTAATATCTTAAGTTGCTTCTGAATGTTTGATCGACTTGGGGCAATTTGGATCTCTCAAAACAACTTTTCATCTGTCTATCAGTATGAAATTAACTCTGATTGGTTGAACGGAACTCCCGCAGAGTTTAGTTGAAAATAAACTACACCAGTTGAAAAGCTAGAAAGTCTCATTGTACTCTTTGTTTTCGAGTGACATCAGAGAGCTGTTGTTCAGTTTTGAATGGAAAGCTAAGAGCACGTTCTTGAATCGGAGCTGAATTTTAGCTTTTATGCACCCATGTGAAAAATAATGCCAGTAAAAATATATTTAAGTAATAAATAATAGGTTTAAAGTTTTTTCAAGATTTCAACAACAAGTGAAAGAGAAGGACAGTTTAAATACTGTTCGTCTTTATTCTGGTTCCAAAACTGTCCATTCATGGTGGTGCCGTTTACCATTCAGGAAGGATAAACGGTTGTTTCTGTGAATATAAGAATAGCGTTGGCCAAATAAAAGATGCAAGATTACGAAATAACGTAAATTTTAACTGTATATTAGCATTAGAAAGTACAGATACAGGCAAACAAATTGTACTACCTGTAAAATGACAAAAATTTTTTCACTAAAATATTGTTTCCTTCAAAATGGACAGTCCACATAGCTTCTCCAGCTCTTTATGTAGAGCTGCATGTTTCTTAAGCAGTCAATGATGTATTAAACTGTCGCGCAAAGAGAAACGAGTAAGTCGTTTTGGGTAGGTATATGTTCTATTATGTTCATGAAAGGAAAGTTAAGGAAAATCTGTGAAACGAACCCAATTTTTCCTTTTCAGAGTTTGCGATCTTTTACTCATTGTATTTTCACCGCTTGCAAACAGATTATGTTGTTCTCTATAATTCAATGTATGGAATGGTTACAAGGCCGACTTCACTGTTCGGTGGTAACGAAACGACACAATTCGAGGTGCAGTCCAGGGCCCGTACGCAGGGGGGTTCGAGAGGTTCGTTTTTGACATCAGACCTCCCTTTGACATCGAACCCCCTTTGTGAACTAGGAGTGGTCCGTCACCACTTACGGTATGACTTCTTCCTTCCTCTTACAATGCAGAAACAGCCATTGTTACAAATTAACAAATTAATCAACCTAATCCTCAACATGATATCATGCATGGTAATAAGTCTCGAGACTTTTAACCCTAACCCTATTTCATGTCTCTAACCCTAACCTAACCTCAAGACATGATATCATACATGATATGCATGTCTCGAGACACGAATGCGATACATTACAAAACAAAACGTTAGGATATGGTGAAGATAGACACATTCCATATGAATATTAGTTAAACATAATACGCATGATTATATTATTATTCCAACATCCCCATTTTCCACGCCATTCGAAGGCATGCAATACCACTGGTCCGAGTAGGCCTACCTCTGATGTTCAAAATGAGGTTACCCAGTGAAAAATAGGATAATTTTGGAAGATTTTGGACGACTTTTTTCCGTCTTCTATTTTCGTCCTTTGCCTTTTGGACGACGTTGGTAGGAAAAATCGCTGCTTTTGGACGATTTTTCAAGGTTACTAAGAAAGGAGTATTTTATTGCGCAATCCGCCGACTGATCCACTTTAAAATGGGGAATTTCTACCTCAATTTTTGCAGCTTACGGCTGAAGGACAAATTTAATTGTATCTTCTATAACACAAAGATACCTTGAAGGTTTATGACCCTGCTCGTTAATTCGCCCCTGTTTTCAATGGCATAGTCCAGGCAGCGATACTGGAATTTATAATTGTCCCTGACGATTTTTAATGGCAGGACGATTTTAAAGATTATAGACGAAATCGTCCAAGAGGAGTAATTCTTCGTCCCATTTTTCACTGGTTAGGCTGTATGTACGTTTACTTTCTTCTGCACACCCGTTTCCTTGTAATGACTGAGCTAGTTCTGTCTGATATAAATTTCCGAGTGATGACCACTAAGGTTTTATGTTTATTAATATGATAGAAAAGGGGGTGATTACAAGGGCGATTGTGTCAGGTTCTATGAACCCTGATTCCAGTTTAACGTCTCTTCTCACCACATTTGGCGACCCACACATGATAGACTACGTTGAACTATAGTGAAAATTTTGTGTTTTCTAGTGCACTTTCCCGCAATCTAGAGCGTTTGTGATGCCAAATTTTCTCTTACCTGCTTACACTCTGCTCTGAAAAATTGTTTGATAGACAAGAAAGTCTGCAATGATACACTTGTGCTTTAGAACAAGTTATTCTCCAGTCTAGGGCGTTTCCAATTTTGGTTGTGCTTCGCTGAGATATTTTCATTTCTGTCCGTTCATGCTACCACACCCCCGCCTATCAACTGAAAAATTCCTATAAAAGAACCTGCTTCCTACTCCTCTGGAAGGGTTGTGCCAAGATTGTTCGCCCGCTTTCCGCACGTATGTACATTTTTTTCGCAAATGGAACTATCTGGGATGGGTTTACGACATTTTTTGCGGTGACAACTGATGGCCAACCCCTTGTGGTTCCCCTGCAGATGAGGATCAAACACCTGCAGATCCATTTCACCAACGCCACATTTTTTACGACAACGCAAAAAGCCGCCATGTTGGGGAAATAAGCGAGGCGCAGATATGCATATTCATATGATAAATCATTCGAAGTCAGGCAATGGCGCCACAGCTGCGTGTAACATATACCGTGCATGCACGGTGTCAGTAGTGTATAACTAGTGTGTAGTGGAGGGACGCAGTGTACAAAAAATGTTTGTTCCACGTGTGCTCTCGACATGGCCGTGTGAACAAACGATGACGTCATGTGACACGGTCTGTTCGAACCCCCTCTTGGAAAATCCTCTGTACCGGCCTGCAGTCTACTGTCTATTCACTTAGCGAGGTTTCGTAGTCTCACCTCTAGAGACATAGATGAACACTGACCTCCACCAAAGACCACAAAGTTGAAATTCCTTACATGATAAATCTATAGCAAGTATAAAATGTATCTATAATCCCTATCTCAAACACGGCCCCTACACATTTTACCGTTTTTGAGCACTGGTAACCTCATTTGAGACCATTGATCTCCCACAAAAGTAATAGGGTCCTTACTACTTATGTGATAAAGTTATACGGTATGAAGAGTGTTCATTATATCTATCTTGAGATATCGTGTTTTAAAGCAACTTTCAACGGTCCTGTATTTTATCCTACCGTGACCTCAGAAACGTTTGACCTCTCACAAAACAATAAGTTCCATTTTCTGTCTGTAACGCATCCACATATCAAGTTTGAAAGGTATTCATGCTTCCTACCATGATATATCACGTTAAGATGGTTTCACTTTTGGCCTTGTTGACCTCAATGACCTGTGACCTCCATCAAAAACAATAAGGTTCTTTCTCTCCATAAAATACATGCATATTCTTAGTATTAGAAGTATGCGTCATTGCTATTTTGAAGTATTGTGTTTAAAACCAAGCGTCATATATCACACTCATACACATTACATACACACACATGCATACGTATGCACATATGGAATGAGACGAATGCACGTCTTGAAAGTACGATTTAACGGTCTAGAAAGGAACCCGCTGAAGTCGCAGTGCTTTACCTTAACAAGTTCTCTAATAACCATAACAATGCTTTTGCTTACTTGGCGTGTAATTCACGCCGAGTAAATGGCCCGTCTAATGTAACCGAAGACAGTTTGCTTTAATCAGAATGGGTGTACTTTAATCACTGACGAGACGACAAAACTTTGCATGGGACCTCGTATATTGAGAAACACTAAAAACTTGGCTTTTAGTGTTTAGCCTATCATAAACATTTTCAAGTTGTTTTAGCAGCCATATCTAGAACCGTTGGAACGTCAAAACAAGGAATGTGAACAGTCGTATTAATGTAAGTACTCAAATTGCTTTGCATAAATCGTTGACCATTCGTTTAAACAGGATGGGCACAGATTGTTATTACTGCATTATTTTCTTTCAGAAAAGATGAAATGCAATAAAATGTACAGAATGGTGACTAGCTGCTCCATGTGTTCCAAGTTTGACATAATTTAGAAAGTAAACATTCTTTATATATAATTTTAAAGCCTAACTTAGTCAACATATAGAGCCACTGCCTTCAGCTTCGTATCAAAGTTTCATCCAACAAAATTAAAAGTTACCATATAAAATGTTTTCTTTATACCGTCCAATGACAAAAATAGGATTGTACCCATTCGCAATCTTTAAAGTTTACTACTTACTATCGAATACGTTTGGTGTTTCAGGTAGATGTAACATAGGTCGGTAACTAGAAACAAAGCTGACCAATTACAATACTTATTGCGATTTTAAAATAATTTTGAAAGTTTTATGTTAACATAATAAGCTTATTTTTTATGAGAGGTACTACTTTCATCACAAACAAGTTGCAGCTGCTCGATAGTAACGGCATAGTATACAACCAGGGGACATATCACTTGTCAGTTAACAAAATATTTCAAGACTCTCTTTGAAATTGGGCTAGAGACTTAACTTGACCAGTAATCTGAGCTGCTATGGTTTTAAAAATATTACTGGTACTGAAATATACAGTAAAATTACATGCGTTACTTGAAACACCACCTTCAATCTAAATATGACTTTGAGTTGAATTTCCTTCATATTTAGCTATAATTTATTTTATTCCACCCCAAATAGTTCTAGTATTCTTGAGATTTCTCCCAAAATGAAACAAACAACACTTTGCGTTTGGCTCACTTGAAAATGTTTGCCAGGTTGTCTCTGTAGTTACGGTAAATACTCCAATTTGTAGTGGAAATGGATCTTTACTTTTACAAAAATTACTCTTCAGACATCGATTTTAAAATAGTTGGATGAAGTTCCTTGGGATAAGGCAAACGAAATATATAAGTATGTAAAGAAGTACTTGTGTGGAATCGTGCAGTACGGTGCAGTGTGCCTTGTTTTAATTTCATACTTTGCTGGCAAGTAACAGTCTTCCTAAGGAAATTTTGAAATTAGATAGTGCTAGAAGTAATTTCCTGGCATCTAGTAATCGAGATACAAAGTAAATACTGAGAGGACCATTTTACATGGATCTTGCAATTCAAATCAGTGTGCCCCTATTGTCAATAGCAGAACAGCCAAGCCAGCAATGCGCTTCCATCCGTTAAAATGGCACAAACAAAAAAGTCTAATGGTCATTTTTCCTGTCACATGTAAGAAGAATTTACTGCTATTGTACAACAGAAGTAAATGGTGTAGCTAAGAAGCAACCGGAAAAAGAAAGTTATCAAGCGTTTCTTGTTGAACAACGACCATTCATCATCGACATTTTTCTTTGCATGTTAAAAAAAGTTCTTTTCTTCCATACCTATGTTCAAGTAAATGCCTTCTATCGTTTCCAGTAAATACAAAACCATTTTACACTTTCAGAGAGGTCAATCACAATCACTTGTAGTAGCCCAGCTCGCAGCAGAACCAAGTGACTTTTGTCATGCTCAAAATTTTGGCACTGCTCTTGCCTTCGATGGCACATCTTGCATTTTCTGTGTACGTAAAAGCCACATATCAACTTTATTTAGTATCTTCAGTGATTCCTAATATAGCGCACCCCGAAAACCAAAGCTTGTACAAGTCAGTGGAGGACTGGTGTCAGAAATCCATAATTTGCTTGTTCACACAAGGTTATCACGACTACAACTTCACTAGCATGCACTACATGCGTAAGTATGACCTTAGTCTATAACACGGACTGAATTCAACGCGTAGAAAAGCACACTATGGCATGCCAACGGTAGGTGTTCATTTGAAAGATTGCATGCATGCTTTTCTTCTAAACCGAAAACATTACTGAAGCAGAGGATATAGTTTAGACGTACCATATATCAAATTACTTTAGTCTAAAGGCTATACGCAAGAAGAAACATGTATTATGTGGAATTCAGGAGTTAAAAGCTGCACGTTGCAATAATTATTCTGGTATAGAGTAAGACAATTATTTCCTGGTTACTTAAAGGAATCTGTCATGCAGGTTGACGAAAACGAAGTAGGAAGCTGTTTATAGGTGGGGCTGAACGTTGTTTCGAATCGCTGTCGAGGTGTATGGTGAACGTGTATAAGGAGAGGAGTTTCCCCCTTTCCTTTTGGAGAATTTTTCATTATATGAGGTTCCTTAGATGCAATTTGGTGGGACATATTGTGCTAATTTTAAGAAAACTCACTGCAAAATGTTGACATTTTTACAGAGGAAAGAAATAAGGGGTTTCTTCCTTGAATTGTGGGAGGCATACTTTCCACCATATTTTAACTAAGGGCCTTTAGCCCCTCAACGCCCTCCCCTCCCCCGAGTCAACGGGGACATGTGGGGGTCGGGGAAACGCTTAGATAAGGAGCCTTAGGGCTCGCTTTGAAGCCTCTGGTGGGATCCAGGAGCAATATTCTGATGAGGCACAGAGCAGGGGCGTAGCTAGGATGAAATTTTTAGGGGTGCCTAGGTATCAAATTGGGGGTCACGACATTGATCACCTTCCTTAATTCTTACACATTTTATTAGGACACAACAATTATGGGGGGCCGAACAAACCTCTGGGGGCCAGGCTTAGGCCTCTCCGTAGCTACGCCCCTGGCCAGCGGGCAAAGCCCTCTTCAAATAACATTAGAAGAGCACTAAACAGACCTGAAATTACAATGTGATAATTCGTTATAGAAGTCGGACTAACGGCGGATAAATTTGATAAGGTAGAACTTGCTACTTTTTGACGAGGCCAGGGATCGGTAAGGAGGGGGGGGGGGACCACAGGGAATTTTGTCCTAAGCCGACCCAGATAGCACCGATGAATTCATGTAAAGCGTGCGTATCAGTATTGAGAGTACATATTTTTCTTCTTCGTACTGCATGGTAATTTTTCCTCCTGAGATACAGAGTAAAAAGTCAGATATGAGCAGACGCCGCAGGGGAAAAGAGATTTCTTCGAAAGTCCTCCTGAGGTCTGCAATGGGGCTACAGGTAAAGTTCAACGTACTCTGATTTTCAGAGGTTCAAGGCAAACCCTCAGAAGAGATGGGGTCTCGAAATCGGGGTCACCAACATGAAACTCATTTTCACACCCCTAAAGGACGCTGAAGGCTCACTATGAAATTTGGGGTGTACGCCTACACACAATATTTTCATGGGCTGTCGACCAATTTGAGACCAGCTAGCTTTTTCAGACTGACTGCTACTTGGGTAGCCACGTGAAGTAGAGTTGGAGAGCATTAGAAAGTAAAGGGCAAGTGGTAGGAGTTTTTTTGCTCCCGTCTTCTCCTGTCGCTTCTTCTCCTCCTCAAACTCGTCAAAGGCCCAGAGCTACAAAGCATCGGAAGCAGGGTAATGGTTGAGGCTGTGCAGGTCGGTCCGAGGACAGACCAACTCCGAAGCTAATGAGGAGAGGAAGGGACCATGCCCCGAAGCCGGGGGGTAGAGGAAGCCAGCCCCTAGAAAACATTTCGCCCCAGCAGATCAAAAGCTACCGTTTCCTTAAAGCATTTTAGTTTGGTCTCGACTCCCACCCCAGCCCCGTGAAAAAATATTTCTGCCCCTGGAAGCTTTTCGCCCTTTCAGTACCTTGTCTGGCTACGGGCCTGGGAGGGACTGTGTCTTGTACAAATGGGAGCACGGGGGATTATGGCTGGGTTAAGGTATGTCGTTTTTTTGGTAGCCGCACTTGTGTGCAAAGGTTCTAGCAGGTTTACTAGTTGGACCAAGCACGCAGTGGAGTCCCCAGACTTTTCAAAGAGGGGCATTAGGGTTCAAGCGTTCCTCAAAACGCACACCCCAAAATGAAGGACAGAGCTCCTCTGGAGGCCTCGTAGTGACGGACAGTGCTCTCCTGTAGACGCTGGGCCCAGGGTCCCACTGTAAGGCCCCTAGTGGGTCCAGGGACAATGCTCAATTGGGGGTCCAAGAAACGGAGACCCCGGATGCTCTAAGGTATTAATAAATTGTTATCATTCGATTAAAGCATTTGACTATATCTCAAAAATGGCATTAGATGTACACTAAACAGGCCACAAAATAGAATCAAAATTTGGCCTTTTTGTTAGTCTAATCGCACAAAAAAAAAATTAATGGTGGGGGAAGGGTTGAGTAGGGACGACAGATCATGTTAAAGTTCCAGGCCGGCAGCTGGGTGGGGACATGGGGCACGTGCCCCCATATGGAAAATCGATTGAAAATAAAATTTTACTACCTGTAAACTGTGGCCCTGGTACGACTCCATGCGAGATTTGACCAAAAATAATCCCAAAGGGCGTTTAATAATAAACGTATTTTGCTTTCTGTAACATTTTTCTTTGTAAAAGTACAAAATGTTTCCCGCGCTAAGCGCACTTTCATCTTCAGTTACATTTTGCTGCAGGGGCGCCGCTCAGGGTTTGGTGATTGGGGGGAAGGAAGAACAGACGGATGACGTCGTAATGCCACCTCAGTCCCCCCCCCCCAGTCTGCGTAAATTGTAACTTTTTTGTGCGTCCCTGCGATTGTATACAGCAGTGTGGAATCCTTTTTGTCACTACGTAAAGGTGCCGTCCTGGGGGAGGGGTCTAAGGGGAGGGGTATCTCCCTCCCCCCTTGAATTTTTTTTTGTTAATTTTAAGTTGTCTAGATGCAAAATGGTGCTATCTTAGGGGTATTTTTGGAACCGATCATATATGGCTGGAAAATATCCTTATTTAGTGAATTCTAATTTTTGGTTAGGTGGGAAAGGAGAGTGTGCGTCCCTGCGATTGTATACAGCAGTGTGGGATCCTTCCTTTGTCACTACATGAAGGTACCGTCCTGCACTGTCGTAGCCAGGATTTTTGTTGGGGGGGGGCTAACTGCAAGGCCTGATCGCCGGCCTGGGGAGGGGTCTCAGGAGAGGGGCCTCCTCCCCTTTGACATTTTGAGAAATTTTTAAATATATAAGTACCCTCAGATGGAATCTGGTGCAACATTTAGCATCATTTGAAGTCAATTTTTTGTTCCATTACAAAAATGTAAATTGTTCCGCAAAGAATGGGGGGGGGGGGGGCTACGCACCCTGGATAAAGCCCTGAACTGTCATAAGAAAAATTTTGCTAAGAAAATCAAAGGTTGTCAGTACATAGTTCAGTTCAGGTCTTCGACGAGAGCAGACGTGTTTTGGTCGAGCTCTCGTCGTGTTGCCGTGCTGAATTTGGTGCTTCATTGGCATACTAAACTATACGCGGTGTGTACAGCGTTTATAACTTCAGTGTGTTGTCTCGTGTTGGCGAAGGCTTAGTCGTGGTGGGTTTTTTTTTTTCGACCACGACTTGTTTTTCAGTGTAATTTGTGTTGGGTTTCTTCACCTGTTCCCTGTACTTAGTTTATTTGTTCAGTTTTGGGGGTTTCTTCCTTGTGTTTGCGTGGCCTAGTGCCACAACCACTCGCTGCTATGCCCGGAGGTCGGGATAGCAGCATTGTTAAGTTACAGTTCGAGTCGAGGGGATTTGTTACTCCCAAGCAAGTTTTTGGTTTGTTGAAGGAGAGTAAGGTGGAGATTAAGGATATTCAGATGCTGCAGGCCCTGGCAGCCCGGAATACTTACGACCTGAAGTTTAGGGATGATGCTGCCCGCATTAAGGGGGTTTCCTCCCTTAAAGGTGTGGAAGGTCTCACTGTCACCCCATATGATCGCTCTGTAGTGGTGACAGTGTTGTACCTGAATTTTGAGGTGGAACAGGGCCTGGTGGCGAGGGTTCTAAGGCAATACGGGACTGTCTTTGATTCCCGTTGGGTTACCTATAATGATGGTGAAATGAAGGGTGTTCTCAACGGAAAGAGGCAGTTCCGTATGGAACTGGATAGGGACATTCCCTCCGTCCTCTTCATGGGGGGTTCGAAGGCCCACATAAGGTACTTCGGGCAGCCCCGCACCTGCTTCCAGTGTAGAGAGGAGGGGCACGAGGCCAAGTCGTGTCCCAACAAACGCTGTGGCAGATGCCTGCAGTTGGGGCATGACAAGGCATCGTGTCCTAACGAGGTGCGGTGTAACCTATGTGGGGAGGAGGGACATGTCTCTGGTGCCTGCCCCACATCGTACTCTGCACGTGCTAGTGCAGGTGTGGAGCCGGCAGGTGAGCCCTCGCAGTCAGGCCCAGAGTACTCCACTCAAGAGTTGGAGGAGGCTGCACAACAGGTGGAACAGGATTTTCTCGCCTCCTCCAAACTGTGTGAGGAGGGCCCCGGGTCCCCTGAGACAGGCTCTCCATCATCATCCTCTCCGCCACCCGTGGAGGCTGACGCGATGACAGTGCAGGAGGACCTTCAGATCTCTTCAGAAAATGAATCTGTTTCTGCCATGTCAGATGATGGAGAGTCTGCCTCAGAGTCTCCTGCAAAGGATCCACCAGGGGAGGGATGGTTTGATTTTTGTGAGGGGTTCGACTCGGAATCCCTAAAGAGGTCGGCCTCGGGCGAGGCGTCAGACCGACCCACCCCGAGTCCACGGAGTAATAAAAAGGCCAGGGCCCAGGTAGATGATACATAGCCCCCTAGTTTACCATGGCTGCTGATCCTCTGTCCCTCTTGACCCTGAATGTTAATGGCATGAGGGACAGCCGGAAGCGGTCCAGAATATTTCAGTTTTGTAGATCACTAGGTGTGGACTTCGTTTTCCTCCAGGAGACCCACATTGTGAATGAGGACGATGTCCACACCTGGTCCTTTGAGTGGGGAGGGGGTTTGCATGCTTCCTTTGGTTCTTCGACATCATGTGGTTCAGTTATTTTAGTTTCGCCAAGGTGGACTCCCCTGGTCGGAAAAGTTGATTCTGACCATGAGGGCCGGTTGGTGTGCGTAACCATAAAGCACCCTTGTGGGAACCTTTTCCTCTGTAACGTTTACGCTCCTAATCGGCCTTCAGACAGAAGGGACTTTTTCATGACCCTGCCGTCCTTCGTTCCTGGCAGTGCCCCTTGTATCCTGGCTGGAGATTTTAACTGTGTCCCCGACACACAGCTTGACCGAATGACCTCCTGTACGTCTTCAGGCTGTAGTGTCGGCATGACGGAATTGGACATGTTTACAAAGAGTCACGACATGGTTGACGTTTGGAGAGTGCAACATCCCGGCTTGTCCGTGCTCACTTGGCACCGCCCTGACGGCACGGACGCCTCAAGGCTGGACCGGGTGTACTCTCCACTTGCTCTGTCGCCGAGTGATTGTGAAGTTGTGGCATGTCCAATTTCGGATCATGATGCAGTTACTGTCTCCTTTCAACCCCCAGATTCATGGCCAGCAAGAAGGGGGTTCTGGAAAATGAACACAGATATTCTAATGGAGGATGATTATTGTACCCAGTTTAAGGCCAGGTACGGGGGATGGCGAACTTTGAAGCCAGCATTCTCTACGGGTTTAGAGTGGTGGGATGATGTCAAGTCTCGCATCAAACAGTTTACGGTTGAGTATTGTGTAGCAAGAGCTCGTCGAAAAAGGGAGGAGTTCCTCTCGCTCTGCTCTAGGGAGAGGGATGGGGACTCCTCTGCACTCCACGCAATCCAGCAGTATCTGGATGAAAAACTACACGGGGCCCGTGTTCGTGCTCGTGTTCATTGTGTGGAGGCGGAGGAAAAACCAACCATCAAATTCTACCGGGACGTCACAAAGTATGCTACTGACCGTCGAATAAAGGCAGTCCGTGACGTCCACGGTACAGTACAGAAGGACCCTCTGGACATCTTAGAAGTATTTAAAAGATACTATGAACAGCTTTACACCCATGCAGATGTTGATGAGGGCCTTCAAAAGTCCCTATTAGATAACATTACCAAGACCCCCACTAATGAGCAGAACGATGAACTTGGTTCCCCCTTGACTGTCGACGAGCTCTGGAAGGCAGTGGCGAAGATGAAGGGTGGAAAGTCACCTGGGTCCGACGGTATTCCGGTAGAATTCTTCAAACGCTTTTGGGGTACCGTTGGACACGATCTCCGTGATGTATTCGTCTCTGCCTTCCTTGCTGGCTCGTTGAGCCCCTCGCAGCGCACAGGAGTAATAACATTGTTACCCAAGCCTGGTGACCCCCTTGAACCTAAAAACAAGCGACCAATCACCCTGTTAAATGTGGACTACAAGATCCTGGCGAAAGCCCTTTGCAACAGGCTAGGCACCGTCATGCCGGATCTTGTGGGGCCTTTTCAGACATGTGCGGTGCGGGGACACAGTATTCAGCAGAACCTCTGGTTGGTGCGGGACTTGGTCGAGTATGTGATGGACCGTGATCTTCCTTGTGCGCTTGTCTCCCTCGATCAGGAGAAGGCCTTCGACATGGCTGATCACGGATTCCTTTTTAAAGTCTTGAAGAAGTTTAGTCTGAACTCAGTTTTTGTTAAATGGATCACCTTATTGTATAATAGTGTATATAGTCGTGTTATTGTTAATGGCCTACCGTCGGACCCCTTCAGAGTCCAACGTGGGGTACGGCAGGGATGCCCACTGTCACCTTTGCTCTATGTATTGTTCAGTGAATCCCTCGCAAGAGCCCTCCATGTAGAGCCTATGTTCCGACCTTTTCACATTCCTGGGGGAGCCACAGTCAGGTGCCTCCAGTATGCAGATGATGTTACATGCGTAGTCTCTGACCTAGCTTCCTTCAAGGCCCTTACTGGCACCCTGTCCACTTTCCAAAGAGCGACAGGTGCCAGACTGAACCCCACCAAGACCAAAGGACTCCGTCTAGGTAAGTGGCGGTCGAAACAACTGCCCTTCGTGGCATCATGGGTAGACGACGCCATAAAAATCAATGGCATATGGTTCGGTTACGGTTCACCCGAGTCACTTACCTGGAATGAGAAAGTGGACCTGGTGGAAGCTAGGTTGGCAGACTACGGAGGGCGCTACATAAGTCTGATGGGGAAAGTAACAGTAATTAATAGATTCATTTACCCTCTCTTGTGGTACCCGGGTACTGTTTCTGGCTGCTCCAGAAGGTGTCCTTGTGCGACTTGAGAGGGCCGTATTTAAAATTCCTATGGTCAGGGAAAACGGAGCTGGTCAGAAGAAAGGTGGTGTACCAGGACCTTAGGCATGGGGGACTGGGCCTTGTGCACTTTCCCTCAAAGCTCCGTTTTCTCCTGACCAAGTGTGTTTTTAGCGCTGTCGACAGTGAGATGCCGTTTGCCTACTTTGTCCGTTATTGGGGGGGATTGTCACTCCGTGGGTTCTTTCCGTCCCTTTTTAGTAATAGTGTACCCCACAGCGGGAGGCCCTCAAGGACATATGGTCATATGAGGGACACTCTCCGTATGATGTCAACTGTAGGGGACGTTTTGCAGTCCAGTGCGGGGGACCTGTACCAAGCCATCTTTGATGGCTTGGCTGGCCGGGTCCAACCAAGCCACTACGCCTTGGGGCCGGAGGTGTGGCGCGTGGTGCACAGCAGGTTACTAGATCACCGCCGGCGAGACCTGCTGTGGCGAATTGCACATGACGCCATCGTAACTAATCTCAAGCGCCTTCGGTGGCGTCTTGGAGATGGCATTTGCCCCCGCACTGGGTGCACAAAGTGGGAGAGTGTGCCACATGTGTTTTGGCATTGTGGCTTTGTGGCCCTCCTGTGGGAGTGGTTTCAAGTCCTGGCTGACCGTCTAACGTTTCGTAACACCTGGGCGGTCAGCCAGGACTATGCTTTGTATGGTCTACTGCCCCCACCAGGCAATACAAGTGTTCGGGCCATACTTACGTTTGTTTCGGCCTCCATTAAGCTAGCTATATGGAGAGACCGGTGTAATATTGTTTTTAGGGAAGGAGGGAGGCCACCAGACGTCGTCCTGGCGTCGGTGAGAACGGAGATTAAACTGAGGGTTGAGGCCGACTTGGCTCGTCTGCCAAGGTCGACTTTTGGCAGGCGCTGGGGGCCAATTGCTTCAGTGCGGGCGGGGCGGGTGATTGTTTACCTGTAGTTTTGCGTGAATAAATTTGTAAACTGTCCTATGTAATTAACCTTTGTATATAGTCCTTTGTACATAGCAACACAATTTTTTGTTTGTAGGTGCATGTAAATAGTTTGCTGTTGCGTTTTTGCTCGGTCCGGTTTGGGTTCTCGCCCTTTGTTTCACAGTGCCCGTTTCTACGTACTTAAAAAGCACACAGCGTACATAGGTGAAGTCGTGTAGTCAGGCGTTTTCCGAGGAGTCGGCACTAGCATATCCAATTTTTCCGGGGTTGTTGCTGTAACTCAGTCATAAGAAAATGTCAAATTACCAAAAGTCATTAGCGTCATAACTGAAGTGGCCAATAGTTTCGGCTCCAGAATATTGATAAAGCCATGGCTTGAGCACTGGCATAGTCAGCATTAATATTGGGGGCTATCTGCAATAAGGCAAATTTTGCGATGCAAACAAAGACCCAACGGCATAGTCATAATCATTTACCACGTGTACGGGACATGGAAAGGTTAGTGATATATGGAATAATTCCCTGCGCAGAATCACGAACTTCCGAAGGAGTTAGAAAAATAAATCTGTGCGTGTCATTCCAAATTCAACTACGGGTGGCAATGCTGAATGTGGTACTTCAGTATTTCTACCTCATCACACTACACTTCGGAATTACATGAGAAAGCACAATTGATCAGCTTTAGTGTACAATTTGATCGCAAGGAGAGAGGATGTATAGACTCTCTCCCTTGCCGATGCTTCAGTAAATACCAATCGCTATTATATTATCTCTCTTGCTTTCTTATGTGCGGCGCACCGTTTGGCCGCTTGCTCACTGCGCACGTTCCAAACTGAGAATACTCGAAAGGGCGTGCTTGTCTGTGTCTGCACTGTATGAAGCCTTTTATCACCAGCCTGTCGCCAGAAAAGCCTCCAAGCTCTCAAACCCGACAGCGTGAGTACTAACTTACCTAGTTAGAATATTGAGCTAACAAGCAAAGTTGCAAATTAAATTCAGCAACGTTTAGTTGATTAGATAACACTAAGAGCAAGAGAGATACACAAAGCCTAGCAGTATTTGACTGACTATGGCAGTTTAAATGTAAATAGAGCAGTCTTCACTAGGCTGTTTTCAAGATATTTTTGCTTATTTAGTATTTGGCTAATTAGCAGAAAACTTCTTTAACTTGTTCCTCTACGGGCAAGAACCTTCTTTTAATCTTGATTTAGAGCAAATATCCACCTTCACAGAAAAGTAGAACGCAGGAGAGAAAGTTAACGTTGGTCAACCTTTAGGTTGCCTAAACGTAATGTTCTATTGTTACTGAATTGGCATTTGACCACAACAGTGACCGTGTGTAATATCATCCAATAGCATTTGGCATTAGAATGGAAATGTCAATTGTAGGTTAGCCTACTTGAAAATTAACCACTGAAACTGAGGTGGCATCTGGCAGCTACATATTGCGTCAAACCCCTGCAAATTTAAACAATATCATTCCATAAAATCCAGTTGCAGGATAAGTTTACAATCTTGTCGTACTGCCTTTAAGCAGGAAAGAAATATGGATTTGGAACTAGATTACAATGAGAAAGAAATTGGTATACCTCAATCTTTGCCTCAAATCACCATTGAAGGTGATTTAAAACAAACGCTGGCTTTAATGCAAGAGCAAATTCAAAAGATTTGCCAGAAAGTAAATTTAGATATGTCAGAGGGAAAAGGGACAGCAAAACGAAAGTTGGAAGAGGATAATTATAAAAATCCTTCAAAAACCCCAAGAAAAGAATTTGATCTTGAGGAAGAATTAGAAAGCCTGTTAGAATTCACTGAAAATAATCAGGCACCAAACCAGACTGAAAATAATGCTACCAGTGAAAGCATTTCAGAAGAAACTTCAAAAGGACTTGTATCTGAGCTAAACCAGGGCAATAAAACAGGCCCACCTGTACAAGAAAAAGTAGCCACTTTCGTGGCGAACGCCTGCACTAATAAGCTCACAGCGGCAAAGCATACGGAACGCTGTGAGAGATACGAGAGACCACAGAATGTGGATCTACTAATGCCTACACAAGTCAATAAACTGGTCTGGGACCATTTGAATATGCAAGCTAGAACTAGAGACCTAAAGGCCCAGAAGAAACAGTTGTCAAATATCAAAGCCATGACGGCTCTGACAGTCACATTGAATGACATTTTGTCATGCAAAGCTGGCCTAGAAAAAGAAACAATTATGACTAGATTGACTGAGACTGATGCCTTAGCACAGCTAACATAGAACTGAATTATTTCCGTCGGGAAATGATAAAGCCCGAGATGAAACTAGAATACAAAAATCTCTGCTCGAAAACGACACCAGTAAGTACATCCCTTTTCAGAGATGACATCTCGCAACAGGTCCGGGACATCTCGGATGCGAATAAGATGAGCAGACGCTGTCTTAACCCCTGTTCGGGGAGAGCTAGAGGCTATGGCTACAGGGGAAGATCTCGTGCTCGGGGCCGTGCGTATATCCAGATCCAGACTCAGTACAGGCCTTTTTTAGGCCAGCGTCAGACCAGACGGCCATTCAGAGCAAAAACACAACATTACAAAAGCTACACCTATCAGAGGTAAGTTCTTCTGTGCCTTCACCACTTCATAAAGATAACTAACAAAAAGGAAACTCCACGTTTACTGCTGGAAGGTTGAAATATTTTCTTCCTGAATGGGAAAAGATCACATCAGACAAAGTTGTGTTGAACTATGTCAAAGGGTACGAGATAGAGTTAAATTCTAAAACTCCGATTGATTACAGTCTGTCAAACGCTGGGAATACACATTTGCTCAGCCCAGCGGAAAGAATTTTCTTAGAGCAAGAAATAGGAAAGCTCCTTCAAAAGTATCACATACACAAGGCGAATTCATTTCGCCAGTATTCTTCCGCCTAAAGCCGAATGGCTCTTTCCGTATGATTTTGAACCTGAAAAATTTCAGAGTGTAAAATATTATCATTTTAAAATTTAAAGGGGGGTTGGCCGACTCTCCAAAAACTCAGTGACGTGTTCGCAAAACGAGATATGCTCGGGATAAATAAACCATGGTGATAAGTTTAGTCTCTTGAATTCGCTGAAAAATTCTTATGTGGTATGGGAGGATATCGCCCAGCAAAGAATAATTTCGCAACTTTCAATTGATGTTTTTAATAGGATACCCAAAGGTTTGAGTGATAACTACTTTTGTGACCTTGTTAAGTAACAAGCTATAGCATGGTATGCTATTGCTAGACGCGTTTCGACCCGAAAGATTATTTTCGGGGCTCATCAGTAGCAGGGTGTAATTAAAAGTAGGCAGTGTTTGCCAGAGTGTCACGTACAAGACAGGGCGATCTTTATCAAAAATTATAAATGGAATCCACGGTGGGATCTCAAGTAAAATTAATGACAAAGTGTAGCTCTCAGATTGCCGGGGTAGGCCGATTCTGGTGTTAGAAGCTGGCGTTAGAGAGTTATGATACGGTACTGTAGCCCTTTTTGGTATAACCTTATCCCGACGTTATGTGCGGGCCCGACATGTGTGTCAGAGGTTCCTATTAAATTGGGTTTATGTGTAAAGTAAATGTAATGAGAATAGGTGTAGGATAAGTCGTGTTCTACCAATGTGTAGCGCAAACGCTGGGTATAGATAGGATAATGCCGATGTTGGCATGAGGCGTTCATGTGCTAAACTGGTTAGGGTATAGAGTATCACTTGCAAGCCCGATAAAAATCGGACGTGCCAGAGAATACCCCAAATTACACAGTCTGATTGCTGACACGAATTGTAGACAAATCAACATTTGGAGGGATAGATTGGATACAGTCATTTTGTGCTAGTTGAGAGTTAAAAAGTTAGCCTAGTAGGCAAAATATAGCACGTACGACACCGATAAGCGGTTAGGATACTAGAATATGTGGTGATATACCCTCAGTATAAGTTGAGATGCAGAGATGACCGTTCTCAAAGGATAATTTCGATAAAATTTGCGAAATTCTCGCACCTCGCATATTCACGAAGTTGTTGAAACCCGTATTGTCTGGGTTACGGAAACAGGGATATTCATGCTTGAGTTACATCAATGATATTTACATTCAAGGCACATCAAAAGAAGAGTGCTCTCAAGCTGTAAATCAAGCAATGCGCTTGTTTCAAAATCTAGGCTTCAAGGTCCACCCTGAAAAGTTTGTCCTTGAACCGAGCAATACATTGAATTTTTTGGGTTTCGTACTAGATTCACAAAGAATGACTTTGCGCCCGAAAAAAGAAAGGATAGAAAAAGTGATGAAGCAAATTCAAAATTTTAAGGTGAAACCCCAGAATACTGTGAGAGAACTTGCACAAGTCATAGGACTATTGGTTTTGCTTTTTCCAGGCATTAGGTATGGACCTTTGTTCTACAGGCAAATGGAACTGGTCAAGATTAAATGTCTTAAGAAAAATCGTGGAGACTATAAAAAGATTGTTACTTTGTCAACCGGGGCACACGAGGAATTAGAATGGTGGCAAAAGAACCTTCCGTCCGCATACAATCATATTTTAGAATCGGAACCACATATGGTCATTGAAACAGATGCCTCTTTATTAGGCTGGGGTGCAGTCTGCCAAAAAAAATGTCAAGGAAAGCGAATGGGAAATGGAATACTAGAGAGAAAAGGTACCACATCAATTTATTAGAACTCCTGGCTATATTTTTTGCACTGAAAACATTGTGCTCAGCTATGCATCGAAAGCATATCAGAATTATGACTGATAGCACCACTGCCGTGGTATATGTTACAGCCATGGGAGGCACACGCTAATTAGAACGTAATAAAGTGAGTAGTGCGATTTGGAAATGGGCTTCATCAAAAATATTTGGCTATCATGTTACCATTTGCCAGGGAAAGTCAATTTAAAGGCTGATTCATTATCACGTAAGTTTAATGAAAGCACGGAGTGGATGCTCAGTCAAAATGTGTTTCAAAAAATCACTTCCCTGTGGGGAAAACCCGGCATAGACCTGTTTGCCTCCCGTCTAAATAAACAAACGACTCCATTTGTCTCTTGGAGACCAGACCCAGATGCTCTCTTTATAGATGCTTTCTCATTTAATTGGCATAACTATTTCTTCTATGCCTTTCCTCCTGCCTCATCGGCAGAGTCTTACAAAAAATTCGACAAGAGAAAGCAGAAGGAATTCTGATTTTCCCTCTATGGACGACTCAGGCTTGGTACGCCCAAACTCTCCATGATCATAGCTACTCCAAGGCTCCTTCCACAGAAGGAAAATTTGTTGTGCCTACCAGCAAACGTAGAACAGGGGCCTCACCCATTGTGGCACAAACTCCAACTTGTAGCTTGTCTCGTATCTGGCAAACACTCAGACACAGAGGTGTTTCAGAGGACACTACCTCTATCATCTTGGCCTCATGGAGGAAGTCGACACAGAAGCAATACTTATGTCATCAAAGGAAATGGAATCGATTTTGCACAGCAAGACAGATTAATCCACTCTGCCCCACTCTAATTCAGGTACTTGAGTTTCTAACATTTCTATTTAATTCTGGACAAGGATACAGTTCAATAAACACAGCACGTTCAGCGCCGTCTGCCTCGTTGAGTTGCATGCAAAAACATACAGTAGGCTCTCACCCATTAATAAATGATTTATGAAAGGAACATTTGAGCTGAGATCGCCTAAAACCATATGCAGCTATGTCTGGGATGTTTCAATAGTCCTGGACCATTTGAGGACCAAATACCCCGTAAATGGGTTGTCCCTTAAACAGGCTTCTCAGAAACTGCTTATGCTAATAGCCTTAACAACAGCACAAAGACTACAAACTCTACACCTCCTAGATACCAAATACCTTCAAATTAACGAGGATAATGCTGTCTTTTTACTAGACAGTCACTTAAAGCAGTCTCGACCAGGTTCAAAGCAAACGGATATTGTACTGCAGTCTTATCAAGCTGATGCCAGGCTAGAGTTTTCAACTTCTCGAGTACTATATAAAGCTGACATCACCCTTGAGAGTTAGTTGGATGGGGGTTTAACGACACACCAACACGAATGTGTTATATAGTGTCAGCTAGATAAAAAGGGTTAATGGTGGGTTGAAGTCACCAAAAAGGAAAGATAAAAGGAAAAAAAGGTTGGGCAAAGTTCTACCAAAAAGTCTAGACAAAAGCAAATGTGGGAGTCATGTCAAAATTTTCTGTAAAGGTTACTTTCCTTGAGAAAGTCCAGAATGGGAGAAGGATCTGTCTGCTCAATCAACGTCTTCAGGTTTGGCACAGTGTAATACTTCTGACGGATATGGGAGTATTCATAGCAGTCAACGAGAATGTGACTGACGGTGACAGCACCGGCGACCTTGAGAGGGAGTGAAACCAAATTCTTCATCAGCTACATACCACCACACAAAGCAGTGTCAAAAGACACTTTAGCAAGATGGCTAAAAGAAGTACAGTAAAACCCCGTTTATCCGAACCCCGTTTATCCGAAACCCCGTTTATCCGAACTAGCCGTCAGATTTAACATCAATAATAGTTAACACAATTACAGTAGTATCCACCAAGTTTTCATGCTTTACAAGGCAAAATTCAACGTAATTTTTTGCAGAAATGCACTAATTTTTCTCGGGACTTTAAAAGTCATGGAAAGATGTCATGGTGACTTAAACAGCCAACATGTGGACATAGATAACAATCTGTTATCTCTTTGTCAAATTTGGAAGAAATATCGTACGTATTTGCTTTGAAATTCTTGTTAGGAGCCATGAGTCGGTATAGGCTCAATATCCTTGTATACAAAAATACGTTAGGCTAGCGTAAGTCCTAGGTTCACTAAATTCGAAAAGTTAGTAACGTAGTGAGATTCATACCTAAAAATAACGAAAGTAGACCTTACAAAAACATTGCGAACTGCTGTTTGAGAGTCTCCTACACATGTGTCTCTATAAATTTTGGAAATTTATGCAGAATTTATACTTTAGATACCTCTCCAGATCGTTACAGTTTCTCTTCAGCCCCCACACTCATTTAGTGTGTAGAAAGCATTGGTCATTCAGACGAGCGAAGGCTCGAATTTTAGGAATAAAATCTCTCTGTTTTAGAAGTCTTAAACTTTATTTGTCTTATCATCGGTCACAAAAAATAGTAACGAAATATTTTGGGGGATTTTGTCTGCAATTTTTAGCCTTTTCGGAATTATTTTGGAAATGTGTTGACCCACTGTCTTATTGACCCAGTGTACCGTACTCGAAGCAAAAACTTGGAACCTCGTTTATCCGAATTTTTTCGTTATCCGAACAACCTTCGGTCCCGATGTGTTCGGATAAACGGGGTTTTACTGTATTGCATAACGCTAGAATAAATGTAAAGCAATATAATGCTCACAGCACACGATCGGCAGCCGTGTCAGCAGCAAGTGCAAAAAATATTCCTGTAGAAAAAAATCCTCCAAATAGTTGGCTGGAAATCCGAGAAAACCTTCGCTAAGTTTTACAAGAAACCAATCCTATCAAAGAAAGTACTTTCACACAGACGCTCATGAAAGAGTAACAACAGGCAAGGTTACAAGAGCAATATCATTTTAAGGGATACTGTATGACAAGAATGTGATATTGTATGTGTTAACCAAAGAAAATTTGATTTATGCAAGATAGATATTAAAATCATGCTTTTGACTTATGCTATAAATAAAGCCAAAGATAACTTTTCATATTTCACTTTAAGGGATACTGTAAGACAAGATTGTGATATTATGTGTTAACCAAAGAAAATTTGATTTATTCAAGACAGATATTAAAATCATGCTTTTGATTTATGCTATAAATATAGCCAAAGATACTTTTCATATGCCTTAAGAAGGCGCATATCCAAGTAAAGATATTAGTTAATGCACCGTACTCAAAGTATTTGCAAAAGTAACACAGTATGTGAATCAAACAAACCTTAGTATTATGACGTAGATCATGATTTAGATTTATGTAATAAGTATAGCCAAAGATAACATTTCAAAGTAAAGATATTATTTAATGTACCGTACTCAGGAGCGGATCCAAGGGGGGGGGGGGGCTTTCCTGGGCTCAGCCCCCCCCTTTTTCGCCACATCAGCGATAACAAATACGCGAAAATAAGCATAATGTTATTCTAGGTGAATATTCGAGGAGGCTTTCAGCCCCCCCCCCCCCTTTTCGAAATGTCTGGATCCGCGCCTGGTACTCAAAGTATTTGCTGAAGCAACACAGCATGTGAAGTTGTCGGTGATTTACGTGTTAAAGAAGTCAAATGTACCAATAACATTACATGTGGCTAGCCTAGCAAGAAAGGCACTAATGAGACAGTTTACAAGTCATGAATACTGAACTGAAACCTCAATAAAATTGAGTTAATGGAAACAAAGCCGGGTTTCTGTCTTTTTGCTCATGAACTGCTGCTTTAAAGTCTCATGTAATTCCGAAGTGTAGTGTGATGAGGTTGAATCCTAAAATTAAACGAGACCTTAGTTGAAGTTTGATTGGGATTCTACCGACATCACACGAAACGGTGGATTACATGCCCTCCCTATTGGCGCTGTACGATTGCGTAATAAGGTCTTCATACTGCGATGCGGTCACTAGTCGCACCCACCCAAAACATGGAGTTCACTTCGCAAATTTTTAAAAACTGAAGCTGATCAATTGTGCTTTCTCATGTAATCCCTCGTTTCGTGTGATGTAGGTAGAATCCCAATCAAACTTCAACTAAGGTCAAGTTTAATTTTAGGATTTGTTTAAATAAAGCACTAGCAAAAGGGCGCCATCTTCTATAGAACAGCTAGCTTGGAAAGTTCTCGAGACTGAGACAATTGACGACAATACTCTTGCCAAATTACGGAAATAAGTCAAAAATCGAACTGATTTACAAATGATTTTTTTTTTGTTTTTGTTTTTTTGGTTCACTTCCAAGGGACTCAAGTAATTAATGAGGAATGATTTGCACTTCCTTCAGGTGTGTATGGGCAACGCGTATACATGTATTTTTTCAGAAGTCGATTGGGGAAACCATTGCCCCCGCTGGCCCCCCTCTGGCTACGCCAATGTCGTCCTGGAGGAGGGTCTCAGACCCCTCCCCTTTGAGAAATTTTTGTTAATTTAAGGTTGGCTAGATGCAAAATGGTGCTATCTTTGGGATATTTTTGGAACTGATCGTATCTGGTTGGAAAATATCCATAATTTATTGAATTATAATTTTTCGTTAGGTGAAAGAGGAGAGTATTTTACCTTAGAAAAGGGTGTGTTGTCAACAAACCTCCTGAAGCCCCCCTTTTGGCTACTTTAATGCCTTCTATTCGGGGAAAGTGTTAACTAAAAATACGTGCATGGAGTCCACAGAAACATTCTTGGACTATTACGAAAATTTTCCTTTGCTTCATTGTGCCTTATAAAAGGGTATCTAAGGCTGGCAAACACAGGTAAGGTGCCTCCTGGAAGCTCTGGACTAATTACATAAAGTGAGGCACTGATATGATGATTATTACCTGACATCCAAATGATAATGTAGAGTATGATGCCGAGCACTTTACAACTATCGTATTTTTACTAAGTATGAAGGAACATCCAGACGAACAGCTTCCAGCAATCGGGAATCGGAGGGAGAGTATAGGTGCAGGGAGGTGATATTAGACCTCCATGATAGGTAAAGTAAAAGGGGTGAAGGACTAAAAGGCGCGTTTCAGAATGTTTTTTCGTCGTAAGTGTATTAACAATCACCATATATACCGGTACTGGCTACACGCGAAGCCGCTCGGTAAAAATTTTTGAAAAATGTATAACTCCAAGTACGTACTTTCAACCGTCCACATCATGCTACAAATTAGATTGAAAGATCCCATACGCCCCCTTCAGAGGTTGGAGATGTACTTCTCTTTTTCGGAAAAGTGTTGTAATCAGAATAGTTGCATGTATTATAACCTTAATAATGGTCATAAGATGGAAAGAAAACCGTGAAGAATGCGCGTGAAGCGGGCCGAAATTTTTCATTAAATAAGATAACTATGACAAAACCTGCATTCATGCTCTGCATCGAGACACTTTGAATTCCCCAAAAAACCTATTTGCCAATCACAAAGCCAGTCCTTTACCTGAGAATTTGTAAACAGCTTTCAACTTTTGATTCTGTTCTTCTGCGGGGGTTGCTACCGAAGTTTAATGAAAATAAGGACAATATTGAGGTAAGGTTTGAGGCGCGGAGCGCGAGAAAAGTTTGGTAGTTTGCGAAGAATTTCCGAAACTTCTGATAGTTTGAGAACCATTTGTGATAAAAAATGGTTACAATAGATCTGTCACTCGGTAGATAACACACCTTACCCTACCCCATACAGAAATCTATAGCTTCAAAGCCTTTTGGGATCATTTTCAAATTTTCTTAAAAAAAAAAAAAAAATCTGAAATCGATTGGGGGGGGGGGCACGCGCCCCCATGCTCCCCGTGGCGGCGTCACTGCTTGTGCAGAGATAAACCTATTTTATTGCTTAAGGCCATGTGCTGTTGAGCAATACAAGGCTATAATGTGTAATCCAAACTCTCTCTCTGAATTGCAGGGGCTGTATCCGAGTCCACCTGACCCGATTCCGGGCCAATTCCGATTTCATTGGCCACCATTCCTGGCCAATCCCGAGTCCCGGATACCCTTAGATATCGAGCCTTTTCCGATTCCAGGTTCTTCAATTCCGGGCCAGTTCCGAGTCCGACTATTTAGCGAATGTAGTATCATGCTTTTTGTACTGTTTTGCAATCACATTTAATTGAAAACGGGCATTTAGGGAGTCAATTCCATGCCCTGGTTCAAGCTGTATTTTGATTGACTGTATGTGACCATTTATATGTTTAACTGTACATCAATAACAATGTAGCACTAGGGAACATATATTTAACTTTCACTTTTGTGGACTCGTGTGGAATCGGTTCCGAGTCCGAGTCCAGCTGCAGCCCATTCCGGGCCAATCCAGAACCTCCCATTCTGAACCAATTCCGAGTCCGACAAAGCACGGACTCAAGTCCAGAATCGAGTACGTTACAGCCCCGTTGCATTGTGTGGAATGTGAGCTTCTCTCCATCTTTTGAATTTTCAAACTTTGCTGTTAATCAAAGAGCCGTCACCAACTTATAATTTTGATACCCCCACACTAAAAATATACTTTAAGGTGACGAGTGTACGTGTTAAAGTATCCGGAAAAATCACTAATAAAAACTTTAGCTTACAGCTCCGTCCGTCTCCTTCTCCCACATTTCCTGCCTCTCTTCATTGTTCCTTCCCCTATTCAGGGCCGGATCCAGAAATGTGAGGGGGGGGGGGGGGTAAACGTCTGCAGAAAGTGCATGGTGCAATCAGATGGGCTTGGAGGTCTAAAATTCTGTTACAAAAATCATTGCTTTGCTGAAAATAGGGGATTACGGCCCTTACGCCCCCTTGGATTCGGCCCTGCTATAACTCCTTATCTCTATATCCCGAAATTCCTCCTGCTAAGTTACATCTTGCTTTCCTGGCCGTTCCTTCCCCGCAACTCACCTTTTAATGTTCCTTCCCTTTCTTTTCTCTCCGCTCATTATTTTTCTCCCACTTGCAAAGTCGGCCTTACTCCAGCCCTTGTCCCTACTCCATTCTTCCCAGCCCTTCACCCTTTCCCTGATAGCAAGGTACCGGCGGTCCGCTGGTGGGCCGCGAACGGCACGACCGGCGGGCCAGCGTCGGCTGCCGGCACCGTGCCAGATTCGGTTTGTCCGTCGGTTCTCTTGCGGACCGCTAGCGGCTCCCATCCCGCAGCCGGCGATGGGCCACCGGCTGACCGAGGGTAGACTTCGAGCTGCCCCTTCGGAGGACCACCGGCGGCCAAGAGGCAAAAGCCGCCTGCGAACCGCATGTTAACCAACGATATCCTGCTTGCCTGATGCCCTGTGATCATCCTATTTGAGGTATTATACGCGTACCTCTTTCATGTATTCTTTAGATATCTTGTTTGTATATAATTTGCTCCAAGCTGTTGCGCGGTTTTATATCGGCTGCCGCCGCCGGGCCGGAACCGGATTGTCCGTCGGTTCTCCATCGGACCGATAGCGGTTTCCATCCTTAAACCAAGTATGGGCCATCAGCGGACCATGGTCGGACTTTCAGCTACACTCTGGAATACCCACCACCATTTTGACGGGAATGGCCACTGACATACTGCACAACTCAGGTTTTAAAGAAGGTGAATTTGACCGGTATCAAAGAGGAGCTAGCCGGTGAAAACAGCAAGAAACAGTCTTATTTTTACTAAATATACGCATATGTGCAGTTGTAGGGCTAATTAAACGTTCACAACTTCAGAAATTATCGCAAGTTAAATACATGTAACAGAACTCTATTATTTCAGAGAAGGGCTCGTGAGGGTACACTTCCAACTGTGTGAAAATGTTTCATCCATCAACGAGTAAATCGGAATTGTTATGTGAACGATGCCGTACGATAAAGGGCAAAAAATGTGGCCTCGGTTTTATTTTGAAATAACACCTGAATGTCACAAATATCCTCTTATTTCCCTTCAAGCATCTTTCATAATATTTTAGAATGCAAATATTGCATGTTTAATCATGGGCGTCCGAAGGGGGAGGGGGACATGCCCCCTGGAAAATCAAAAACTTGAAAAAACGAAGAAAAAGTAAAGAAAAACACGAAGAAAATATAACATCAACATTCCTTGACAAATTCCTGGCTACGCCTTTGTCAACACTGTGTGGAAGTAGCATCTAAACTCTTTTCTGGGAGTAAAATATTTCCCATGAAAAAAGTCGGGCCCCCTAAAAAATTTTGCCCCCCTTGAATTTTTTTCTGCGGACGCCCATGTGTTTAATGTAAACCAAGAAGTTACTTGATCTGGGTCAATGTCACAATCAGGTGAAAAAAATATTGTCACAAGATTTCCAAGAGCCATTCATGAAATGGGGTAACCGCGTACACCAATTCAAACTGAGGTGACTGCATTCTCCATTTAAGCTATGACTTAATGTATCTTTACATGGTTCCATCAGAAATAACTACAATAAACACATCATGCATGTACTCAAAGAGTAAGTAGAACACGTGATTTTTCATGTGTCATTGTGAAGCCAGTCCCTTAGCCTGGCTTTTTATTGATATTTGTATAAATTCCCAAACATGAATAACGTCGAACATAGTTTGAGAAGAGGGGAGGGGGTGCATTAATAACGAAAACACCTTTGCAGAATGTTTGATGTAAACCAGCAATAGAATGTGTCGATTTCTCCTCCCCATATAACACCCCTGACATGCAGTACCCCATGCAAAATTCTTTCATTTAAATTAAAACTTCAGTGAAGAACGCTTCTCCCTTGCCTCAGTGTCCCCAAGCAGTCTAAAAATTCAATTTAAGCTAGTTGTTGAGCTGTACGTAAAAGAATGAACCCCTACACGGATAACTGACAATCAGCTGATTATGATTTTTCCCACAGGGTAGCAGGGGTAGATACCCCCAATATGGGACTCTACTCCCCCTGAAAGTGGTGGGTGTAATTCATCGATTACTGAAATAAGGATCACGCTGTTTTTGTAGCCTATGGGTGTTATAAATTTAATTCCAAAATTTCAATGTTTTAAGGGATTAGAGTTAATATTTCAAAAACTGGTACAGTTTGTGTCGATTTCTCCTCCCCATATAACACCCCTAAAGCAAATATATATTAATGAAATTAATAACCAAAACAATATTTCGGTTCAACAAAGTTCTTAAGAAAAATATTGTGGCACTGGCCTTACCTAGGAAGAGAGTTGCAGCTTTCAGTTGCTCCTTTGGCAGTCTTCCTGGAAACTATATTTGACTAACCACATATATCCTTTACTTACCATATGTCCCTATATACTGGAAAAAGGTCTTTTTATCCAAGTAAAGCATAACAAATGTTTATCTCAAAGTCGGAGAGAAAAGAGTAGCATGAACTTCTAAACTTTATGTCTTTGTTGTTAAAGTCAACCTCCCATTTATCTCAGTAAAATAAAAATTTTACTTCTCTTGTCAATAAACTCAATGATCATGTTAGATGCAGCCCATAAACCCATCAACCCAGTCCTTGATAGGTCCCTCTCTCACAATTTCCTGCTTCAGTAGCCTTCTGTATCAAGTACTTGCCACTGGCTACTTTGTCAGTTTGTTGGCGTATTTCCTTTATCCACTCTGCTCCTTTTTGTCACTGACACCATGCTGCACATCAGGGTTTCATCTGACCTCTCCTCTAAAGTGGATTTGGTCCAATGGCTTTGAAACAGAAAAAGAGAAAAAGGAACGAGGTCCTGAACATTTTAATGATATTTGTATTTTGGATAGCCTCTAGTGATATTATGTGTAAACTTTTCATTGAAAAATGGGAAGGGGTAGTGGGAAGGCTCACATTGGTCATAGTTTTGGTGTACACAAATACCATTACATAAACAGTATAACTTGAGTAAGTTCGGAAAATTCAGTCTTCTTCTTTTACCTTTGTAAATTTATACAGTACATGACAACTTGGTAAAACTTCAAATACCATTTTTAGTAATTTTTTCACCGATAGACTTACGAGCAGAATTTCAAACCAGTATCTCTTCATGAGTTTACTTCCCGAAAATAAAATATATCACGAAAAGCATATGAAAATTCTATGAAGTATGTAGTTCGAATTTGGAGAAGTGTCTGTAATGCAAAGTTTCATCAAGTTTGAAGGAGACAGCCTTCTCGTAAAGATTCAAATGGTCACTTGTCGAACAAAAACACGTTAGAAGACATGACAGTGGGCTTCGTTTGGACATGCTCATGTCAATGTTTATGCTGAATGGTTCAGATTCTCGCAATTACTTGGCTTTTCCCTCCTCCAATGTAGGCAATGAGAGGGCAGCTAGGAGATAATCCGAATTTTGAGGATACTGCAGTAATGATATTTTCACACTCAAAACGTCCATTTACAAACCAGAAACAGTAAAGGAAGGAATTTTGGAATGGAAAGTGATTCAGTCAAGTTTGAGGGGGAGGGGACACTTCATATTTGATGCATAGAAGTGGTAACTTACTTTCAAGTCGTTCCAAGAAGGAAAAGATGGATAAATCCTTCAACAGAATCAAGAAGGTGTCAGCCAGACAAGTTTGTATGAGATCCTTCATTGGGTTTGCTATCTTCAGTGCAGTCCTTTACTTAGTCCCATCGACTAGTTCTTAGTCAATTGTACCCATAACGTCTTCTGATAACATAACATAACAGGTTAAAGGGCAAAGGAGGGCTAAGGCCCCATAAGATGCCCTGAAGTCCATACAACCTTAACTGAAAACAAAGAACCAACCAACACCAAACGAGCCCAGCACAATTAGATTCTACCACACTTATGGAAGAACTTGTCAATGTTAACCTTAAAGCAGTGCACAGATGTGGAGTTAACTACCCACTCAGGCAGACTATTCCACTCGTTAACAACTCTATGAGAAAAGCTGAACTTCCTAATGTCGAGCCTTGCAAAATTCTTAACTAGCTTCTTACAATGGCCTCGAACCCGAGAATTACACTGAACCTTTAAATAATTGCAAGAGGACAAAGGATTCCTTTCAGAGAGAAATTTGTACACCTGAAGCATGTCCCCCCTAATCCTTCTCAACTCCAGGGTGGTAAGCCCAAGATGCTTAAGTCACATGCTTAACACACAATCTGCAACCAACTGGGTGAACTCTGAAATGGGAATAAATTTTGCCTTTAAGCATTACTGCAGTTTGTATGCCTTCCCCAAATGAACATCATCCACCATTTTTGAAGTCTAACTTACAGCTTGCTAGTACTTTCCCAAATAGCCTACCCATTGACAACTGAATGGCTAAGACTATAAGTCTAAAATAGGCTCAGTACTAGCCTATACGATAGACATAATAGTGGTAAATAAGCTGAAGGTTAACCCTACATGGCCAAGTCAAATTATAATTTATACACATTAGCTAGTGCCTTGGCCATGTAATGGAACACAAAGCCCTGTTCGCGGGCTGGCTGAGGGTTCAATATAGTTTTGACCTAGCTAGCCTAGACCTATGCACAACTTGTTAGGCTTGTACTAGGGGCCTTGGCTAGTTGCAAATAACAGTAGCCCTACAGTGACTGCTAGGCCTATAATGTATAGTAACATAATAGGCCTAGGCCTAGCCTAGACCTAGGCTTACCTTAGAATACTGTAGGCCCCGTAGTATAGACCTAGGCCTATAAAACTTGTAGTTGTACCATCTTCTAATGATGGCTAGCTGGTATGCATCGTAATTTTGAACTTGAAGTGCTGGCAATATAGCCTAGGCTATATCCAAGGCCTAACGTTAGTAATAAGCTTGAGCCTGCATCCAAGCCTAACGTTAATGTTAGGCGTAACCTTTTAGCCTAATTCTTTCAAGTGTAGCCTAGGCCTAGGCCGAATGACCATTGGCTCCACTAGCTTAATACTAGGCCTAGGCCTATATATTGGCGAGACTAGGCCTAATGGGGTGACCGTCGAGTGGGGAACTTATGAAACCTAACATTCAAAGATTGTGACATGCACTGTTAGTGTTAGGCTAGACGCGCACTCGATGGGCCCGTGCGGTCGACGGGCGTCCTACTATACAGTCTAGGCCTAGGGTAAAATACCCAGTACCCGACCGCTTAAGGACTTTTTGGTTCTGATAGCTGTTTAACAAATGAAATCAAATACTACTTTTAGTATCTTTGTAAACTTTTGTCTGTCCTCTCCATTCCATATGAAAAAGTGAAATAATTTCTTATGTTTGAAGGAAGGGGGGGGGGGCATTAGAAATTCAGACCCTTAGAGACCAGAATTCAACCTAGTGTGAGCAGTATTCATTTTTCAACCCAGAAATCGGCCACAGTGTTGATTACTGTTTATTCACTCCTCTTTATTCTCAGTAATGATTATTTCAAAATAGCATCCCTAATATTCAACTTGATTATTTGTTCCATCTTACAAATTTCATAACATTTAACTTGTAAAGAAAGGGATTAATTATGACAGGTCAAATACTGGTATTAACATAAAACTTTGTAGGCCTAGACCAGAACTCAACCTCTGTGTTATATATTATATCATGGTTGAGTACTAGCCTACATAGAACTTCGCAAAGCGGAGCCCAGTAGGCGACCTCCCCTACATAATGAAGGGGCCATCACTGGTGACCTCCATATTGAGTTTATTGTGGTCTTTCTACCTAAGCTCTCAGCCCCCAAAAATATTAAGGCTAAAATAGATCTAAGTTGGAACAAAATCAACAACTTTCATAAGAAGAAAATCTTAACTGACTGTTTAAGAAAAGTGGCTTTTCTTAAAATTATATCCACCTCATGCAAATGGTATAGCCTAGAAATACATGATGAATTTTGTGGAATGGGCTGTGTTGTGCATACCAGTTGGTAAGAAAAGGGTAGCCATTGGAGGTAACATAAGAATATATTTACAATTCTATTATGGGATAGGAATGACGAATAAATAACAACAGGCGGTCGAATACCGGGTGGCGGTCGGATACTGGGCGTTTTACCCTAGGCCTAGGCTATACTCAGACTTTTGCCTAGACTAACGTTAGGCCTAACTTTGGCTACTTTTTGTGTCCGAGTTTTATTAGGCTAGGCCTAGCCTAGGCCTATTGATTTTTTAATCTTCAGCGGAAGCTAGACTTCGCTGTTTGCCTAGGCTTTGTTCATTTATGTTCCCATTCCAATGCGTAAAAAAGTTGCCTAGGCATAGGGCCTAGCTTAACTTCTCATTTAGCCTAACGGTAGTCTGTGATGGAGAGCAAAGGCTCAGAACGTTCAGCGTTAAGCCCAGGTTAGGCCTCTTGGTCTTGCCTTCAGCTTGACCAAACGTTATGCCTAACATTTTAATTCAATTTGTACTAACGTTGGAAGATGCCACAGTGCGACACAAGTACTATTACTAACGTTAACCTAAATTTGCAGGTTCTGTGCGGACCTTCGTAGTGCGTTAGGCTTTACGTTAGTCTTAGGCTAGGCCCTATTTGCCCCAATTTTAGCTGAAGTTAGGCACAATTTTTAGCCTAGCCTAGGCCTGTTCGTCATGCCCACAGGCAGCTCTAACGTAATTCAGTGCATCATTACCTAGCCTACATATGCACAGTGTGTACGTTTGCACTAGATAACGTTAGA